>RYFJ01001986.1:0-72140 GCA_003991445.1 Oryza meyeriana var. granulata | reverse complement strand
CTCCTGGTCCGTACCGACGCGCCCTCTGCTGCGCGATCTCGCTACGGATGGTCGATCCCTCGGTGGACGGTCCGAGGCAGGGGTTCGCGACTGTCCGATCTTAGGCGGATGGTTCCGAATCAGGCCCTCCGGTCCGGGCACATATGGTTCCCGGACAGCACCGCCCTTCGCAGAGTGGTCGCGGGGAAGTCAATTGCGTATTCATTCCATCTTCCGGCTCGGGCCTCCCGATTTCCGGGCACATATCGCGCCGCGTTCATCCGCGGGGCCCTCCGAGTCCGGGCCCACATCTGACCAGGCCACAAGTCCGGCAGTGCGCAGCACGTCACCAGCTCCATCACCTTGGTGGCAAACCAGGTGGGCTCCACGTCTCCCTCGTTTCTTCAAGACATGGCGCCTGTTTGCCCGCGGCGGATCACGGCGAGCACAGAGCCAGGGGCCACTGTCCGGCGAAACGGGACTGGGGGTCCCATGGATCCCGGGGTCTCATCGGGTCTTCTACCCGTCGGCTACTCCAGGGCCCACATTCTGCACAATTGGCGGCCGCTACAGCCGGCTCTCTACTAAGTGCCGGGGCCGCGAGCGCTGTCTGGGGGGTGCGCTACCGTGCCGGGTGCGTTTTCCTGGGCCCGGGAGCGCTTCCAGGTGCGCCACCCCATGCCCGGGTGCGCTCGCCCGGGTGCGCCACCCGTTGGCAGGTGGCGCCTGCCCAGGTGAGTCTTCCTCAGGCTCGTGTTCGCAAGGACCTTCCCCGGCGCCCGGGACCCACACGCATGGTTCTCGGGGCGCGTTCCTGGGAGCGCACGCAGCTCGCCCCAACTACCGCCATTAATGGCGAGACATACGACGACTCCGGGCGCCTCCTGCCTGTCTTCCCGAAGAGATAGCGGAGCCATACGCTGTCACTCTCCATAATCTGGTCGCTCCGCAGCAGCGGCGACAAGACACAGACATGCTCTGCACAGCGCCCACGGCAAGCCGGCGGTAAGAGACGGATGTGCTCTGCACAGCCGTCCCGCAGCGGAGCGAGGTGCGACAAAACGTGCAGCACAAGACCCCTAGCATGGCGACAGTGGACCAGCTCTAGCCGCCCGCAGCAGCCGAGCAAGCGGTGAACTAGACGTCCCCGTGTGCGGCGTGGCAGGCGGCCGCATGCGTGCGACAGAGACGAATGGTAGCTAGCTTTCCTCTAAGCATGATTTCCAGGCACTGTGGACTCCTTTGGCGATAAAAGGAGGATCCATGCCGGCTGAAAGAAAAGGAAAAGCTTCAGGATTAGCAGCGACTAAGGCTCTCTGGCTAGGACCCGCTCTCTAGTCACACTTCTCGCTACTGTTCGTCTTCCTCAGCTCCGGCCGCGAGCGCGAGTTCACCTTGTAACACAGCGCCCCATATTCATTTTCTCCCAGATAGCCAAACACACAGGAGTAGGGTATTACGCCTCGTGCGGCCCGAACCTGTCTACGCCTCCTGTCTCTCTTTTGTGCCATCGTTGGGATTCGAACGGTCCGATCTTGAACGGACGGTCCAACTCCGCTATCTCTCAGCCGGGCCCCCGGCTCCAAGCATTGATTGATCATTCTTCCATCGGACAGCCGATTCGCCTGAGACCACTCCCTGGCCGACCTCAAAGGGGGGTCACTCAGACTTCCGCCGTCGAGTTTCATCCTTCGACACATATGAAACAAACCGTACAGTCTATTCGTCTAAAAAAACTATTCAGCCTATCATCATATAGTAGTTGTTTTCAGGAAAAATAAAAATACTATAGTATTTATTTTCAGGGAAAAAAAAGGAGAATATATCCTATAGATTTAAGCTTTTCGTACGCACACCGTATATCAAATAACAAATATCATAAAAATTTCTAGAAAAATTTGTACATGTACTTTCAATAGTATTACACCTTTAAATTCATTATATTTTAGTTGTAAAAAAAATCTAACAGTTTTTAAGAGTATATAAATTTGAATTTGAAGATAAGACTTTATATATAGGTATAGTATTATTGGAAGTACATGTATAATTTTTTTTTAGAATTTTTATGATATTTGTTAGTTGTTGTGCAGGGGAAAACTTGTGTGTATAGGATTCGTTCCCAAAATAAAGAGCATTTTGTATTGGTCCTTAAAAGTGAAATTCATTCTCTATTTTGCTCTGTAATGTCTCTTCTTCTGAAAGAAAGCATATAATAACAGCTAAAGCAGAGTGGTGTCAGTTTTGCAAATATGGATATGAGTAAGCCTGATATCCTCTAGAATATCAGATGGATATCGCGCTTTCAATTCTTGTTTTGATTTCCTGATATTCTTCTTACTCCATATTACTACTATGTATATATCATCATATTTTAGTTATATTAGCAGGCATTTACAATTTCAGTTCAGATTTCTAACCAAATGGGAACCAAACTTTCAGCTTCATTATGCA
The DNA here is from genome assembly GCA_003991445.1 of Oryza meyeriana var. granulata. Taxonomy (NCBI): domain Eukaryota; kingdom Viridiplantae; phylum Streptophyta; class Magnoliopsida; order Poales; family Poaceae; genus Oryza; species Oryza meyeriana. Next base: position 69,710 of record RYFJ01001986.1, on the reverse strand, counting down.
TGTCTGGAACAGCATACATGGCACTGATGCACCAGAAGACATTCAAGGAGGTACGCCAGTAAATGCAAAAAGAAAATGGAAAGTCAGTTATCTTTGTAACTACAAGATATGATCCACATCAGAATATCCAAAGTTCCAAACTGGTCAAGACATTGGCATTGTGTGAGAAAGCATAGCTTGAGTAGCCCGTGCACAAAATGTGGTACATAGACAAGAGCGTCAGATTTTTGGCTCTTTCAATTTGTGAATGAGAATAAGCCACAGCATGCGCATCAAGATTTGATTGATGGACATCATGTAGGACTGCCCCTCGAAAGTGTCACATAAACACAAGAAAGCCATGTCCTTGATTATTTGCCTTAATTTAAGCAGCAACAGCAGCAGCCTCTGACTTATCAATTCCTTCAATATTGGTTATTCTCAGCTTTGTCAACTCCTGAAAATTGTCAGGGCATAAACTATGTTACTAAGTAATGCAGGGAATACGATCAATAGTAGCATCTTTTATTTTAAGAACACAAAATAATGAAAACAACTGATATGAAATTACCTGACGATGGCCCTTTGTTCGGCGGTAATTTTTTCTTCTTTTCTTCTTGAATATAATAACTTTTGCATCTAGGGCCTAAAAAACCAACATCAAGAATATTTGAGTCAGAAAATGTGTTATAGTGTCTTGCAACATGAACAAATTGAACACAAAGCTGGTGAAAGTTCTTTGTTATCAAATGTTTCTTTACACATTAGGACAGATGGATGTCAGGAAAATCCAGAAGTAAAAGTAGCAGAAATTAACCCCCATATGTATTTCATGATATAGCTTATAATCATTTTATTTTAGTTAATATTGGTAGTTTGGAGGGATCATGTGAAGTAGCAATAGGAATGATGCAGGCCAATAAATTAGTTCATGGTCCTTCAAAAGTAATGAAAAACCATAGTGTCTGCTATCTCATACAAACTATATGTAAAGCAGACTTCCAATATAGCGATCAGAACATGCTCAGCATACATAATGTAGATCTTTAGCATGTTAACATCATCAGTTGATGGTAGCATAACAAAGGAAACTGTAAAAATATGCACCACTTGTTTTTTCGAATTTTCTAGCACAATAATCAAGTAATGTGTAGTCCTTTAGTGTGGAGAATCCTACTACAACACACATTTCAACCTTAATGACAGCATACAATAAAAAAGTACCAAGGGTACCATCAGCCTTTAAATACATAGATCACTTGTATACCTATGCCATGCAAAGACGGTTTCCATGCATATTAATGATTCCTTGATAATATGGATTCAGATAAACAGGAAATCTGCATACATATTGCTGATCGCATTATTTGCAAAAATGCAGATCTAGTACTTAACTGATGTGCTTGCAAACTTGTTTCAACAAATAAATACTAGCAATCATTTCGATTTGCTTGCAAACTTGTTTCAACAAATAAAGACTAGCAATCATTTCATGAACTAAATGCTAATGCAAAGACTGTCAAACTGAATAACATGCTCCCTGAAACGTGAAATAAATGATTGCAAGAAGTGTCTTCCTTACATGCTCTTCAACGACAGCATGAACAGCAGCATCACGAAGAATTGGCCTCCCAATGACTGTTTGAGCTTGTGAGCCAAGCATGAGAACTCGATTCAAAATTAACTACACCAAGTAACCATGCCAACAACATCAGCAAAACTTTCGATAGAATTGGAAAATATAAGAAGCAAGTAGAGACCACTGGGGCTGGCACTAATGGAAGTGTATTATGATATGAAAATAAGGTGTAGTGACAGAACTAACATTAATGCAACTAAAACAAGTATCCGCTCATTAAGGTTCCACTTATCCCTACCCAACAGTTCATGTTTCTAACACGTCCACATACTCTGCAAGCTTAAATTGGAATGTTTCTTAATATGAAAGTTCAAAGCTCTCATCATAAATGAAACAAAATCCACTAATCAAAAGAGCTAACAGTGGGATCATTGTACCAAGATTAGATCATGCATTGCATACAATTCTACATCTTAACATGTCAAGTGCCTCTATGATCCAGAACTCGAAGTTTCACAACAATAGGTATCATTTATCACCATCACCATATGGGCAAAGACGATAAACCTCTGCACTGAATCATGATCTCATAACCTCAACTATACCGTATCAATTATAAGTTGCAGCTTGCTAGACATCAAGTTATCTAACGCATCCTTAATCAAAATAAAAGTAAACAGTTGCGTTCAAAGTGCACAATTACCTTATCATTCACATCGCAAAACTTCAACCTCTCCATGAAGATTAAATCGCCATTGCTCACCTTAAACTGATGCGAACCAATCTGCAGGAAGAAGCAACCGTATCCAATCACCCACCAGATCCATGCCCAAACGCAAAACGAAAGCTTGGGAACAGATGGAGCTGACCTGGACGACGGCGAAGACGGGCTCATAGGGCTTGAAGGGCTTCTCGTCGGCCCCGAGAGGGCCCACCACCTTATACCCTATCTCCGCCGCCTCCGCCACCTTCTCCTCCTCCGTCTTCCCGCTGGGAGGCTTCGCCGCCACCGCCTCCTCCTCCCCCCACTCGTCCTCGCTCCCCTCTTCGTCGCAGTGATCGTCATCGTCCCCCTCCTCCTCGTCACCGGAGGATCGGGACGCGAAGTGGCAGCGCGAGGGGAAGAGCCGGGGGAGGCGAGGACGCGGGGGCTATGCGGCGCGAGGGGCTGGGACAAGGACGTTAGGGTTCGTGCCGCGATAGAGGCCGGCGCCAGGGGCTGAGGACTGTGAGCGATGAGGCGGCGCGAGAGGAGGCGGAGGAGGCATCGCCGCGTCGCCATGGCTGCGGCGGCGGCGGCGGAGGGAGGTGAAGGGGAGGAAGGGGTAGAAATTATAGCTAGAGATGTCCAAACGGTGCTACAGTAACCGTGCCTGGGCCGGTGGTGCGGCACGGCCCGTTAACTGTAGCGGGCCGGCACGGCACGGCCGGGCACGGGCACGGGGCACGGGCCGGCACGGCCCGCCAGGAGGGCGGCGGCGGAGGCCGCGCCGCCGTGGAAGGCATCTGCGGCCGGCGGAGGCGGCCGAGGCCGGGGAGGCATCAACCGGGAGGAGGCGGGCGTCGGCCGGGAGAAGGCGGCGGGAGGCCGAGGAGGGCGGCAGAGGCTGAGGCCGTCGGGAGGCGCGCAGGAGGAGAGGGCGGCGGCGCCGAGGCGAGGCCGCTGCCGCCTACCACTGGCCTCGGGCCCTCGGCCTCCTCCCTCCTCCTCCCCGCCGCCTCCTCCCTCCTCCCCCCGCCGCCTCCCGCCGGCCTCGGCGGCCTCGGCCTCCTCCCTCCTCCCGCCCGATGCCTCCCGACGCCCGCCTCCTCGGCTCCTCCGCCTCCTCCCTCCTCCCGCCGCCTCCCCGGCCTCGCCTCGGCGCCGCCGCCCTCTCCTCCTGCGCGCCTCCCGCCGGCCTCGGCCTCCGCCGCCCTCCGAGGCCGGCGGGAGGAGGCGGCGGGAGGAGGGAGGAGGCGGAGGAGCCGAGGAGGCGGGCGGGACTGAGGACATCTGCCCGTTGGAGAATTTTTTTGATTTTTATATTTATTTATTAAAAGATTTAAAAAATAGATTTTTGTTTGAAAAATTTGCAAAAATAGACTCCCACCGCCCTCTGGGAGGGCGATTTTTAAAAATCGCCCTCCCAGAGGGCGATTTTATGACGTGGCTGATGGCCGTTGGCCCCCCGCCGACGGCCGTCAGTCATTTTGCAGGCGGGCCCCGGCTCCCAAAACCGCCCTCTCAGAGGGCGGTAAGGGGGCGCCTGCAAAATACATCCGGGCGCCTGCGTCAGCGCCCCGCGCCGCGCCTCGGCCGCGTCAGCGCCCGCGCCGCTCGCGCCCTCGCTCGCGTCAGCGCCCGCGCCGCGTCCTCGGCCCGCCCCTGTCCGCCCTCGCCGCGCAATTTGCAGGCGGCCCCCTTGCCGCCCTCTGAGATGGCGGTTTTTGGGAGGCCCGGGGGCCGCCCGTAAAATGGCTGACGGCCGTCGGCCGGGAGCCCGATTGCCGTCAGCCACGTCATTAAATCGCCCTCTGGGAGGGCGATTTTTAAAAACCGCCCTCCAGAGGGCGGTGGGAGTCTATTTTTGCAATTTTTTCAAACAAAAATCTACTTTTGCAAATCTTTTAATAAATAAATATAAAAATCAAAAAAATTCCCCGTTGGACACATATGACCGTTTGGTACAGTAATCGACCTCGTTGGCCCAGTGGAAAATTGACACGTGTCCCAACGGTCCGAAATAACGAAAATTTTTTATTTTTATATTTATTTATTAAAAGATTTTAAAAATAGATTTTTGGTTGAAAGAATGACAAAAATAGACTCCTAACGCCCTTTGTGAGGGCGATTTTAATTAATCGCCCTTCCAGAGGGCGATTTAATGATGTAGCTCCTGCAAGGTAAAAAAATCCTAAATTTTCTTCTTTGTTCCTACTATTTTTTTAATACTAATTTTCTCTATTTAGATTGCAGGATGGATCCGAACTACCCGACGTTCTAACTGAGCGACTTCGACCCGAGCTATCTGTCGATGTCGCAAGGAGACGACTCTGGGTCGGCTCCTATACCGCAAGAACATCCGGAGGAAATACATGCGGCTTCAGAAGGATCTGGAACTGTGAGCGGGAGCCTATCAACGGCAACCGGCTCAAAGAGATCAAGAACTTCCTCCGCCTGGCAACATTTTGATGAGATCAAGGAGACCGCCGTGGATGGAAGGGAGGTAACTTACGCAAAATGTAATATTTGTAAAACTAAACTCTCTGGAAAATCTTCTGGTGGAACAGGGCATTTGAGGCGGCATGCTGAGGCGTGTGCGAAGAAGCAAGGTTACCAGCTAAGACAGCAGCAACTGGTACTCAATCCGGACGGTACGGTACGTTCATGGGAGTATAATCCTCAGGTAGCACGGGATTCCCTTACCCGTTTAATTGCTAGACAGGATCTACCCCTAAACTTTGGTGAGTCTCCTGCATTTGAGACTTACATTAAAACTGCTCATAATCCTAGGTTTCAAGCTGTTAGTAGACAAACTACAACCCGGGACTTGGTGAATGTTTACAACCAAGGCCGCGATAATATTAAACAATTATTTACTACTTGCACATTTTCTATTAGTATCACATCTGATATTTGGAGTGGTAGGGCTAAGGAAGACTATATTAGTGTAGTTGCTCATTATGTTGATGATGAATGGGAGCTACAAAAAAGAGTAATAGCTTTAAAATTAATTGATGTTTCACATAATGCAGAAAATATTGCTGAACGAATTTCTAGAGTTTGTGAGGATTTTGGCATCACAAATAAAATATTTGCAGTAACTCTAGATAATGCAGCTGCAAATTCCAAAGCAATGGAAATTTTGCAGCCTTTATTCAATGCTTATGCTGAATCATTTCTTTTACATCAACGTTGTGCTTGCCATGTTATTAATCTTATAGTTAAATCCGGTTTGAAAAGAATAACTGTATATCTCGATTCTATCCGTGAAGCCATAACATGGCTGAATGGTTCCAATCCTCGACTTGTGACCTTCAAGCGATTCTGCATCGCTTCGGACAAGCGTCCACGCAAGTTCCAAACGGATGCTGTCGGAGGATGAAACCTCGACGGCGGGATGTCGGGAGACCCCCCTTTTGAGATTCGGCCAGGGGAGTTGTTCTCAGGTCGAATGTGGCGTCGGAACGGTGGCACACAAGGGAGACAGGAGGAGGAAAATAGGAGAATTATACGGGTTCGGGCCGCATGGAGGCGTAATACCCTACTCCTGTGTGTTTCGCTATGTGGGAGGAATAAATATGGCTAGAGAGCCGGTCCTAGCCAGGAAGAGAGCCCTTGGCGGTTGCTAATGCTGAAGCTTGCTTGTCCTTCTGCTCGTCAGCTTGGATCCTCCTTTATAGAAACAGGGGAGTCCACAGTGCCGAGTAGCCCCGAGAGAGAGCTTTTCTCACTACGTCTTGTCGCACGCGCATGGCCGCCTGCCACGCCGCACTAGAGGGACGTCTAGTCGCCGCTTGCTCGGCTGCCGCGGGCGGCTGGAGCTGGTCTGCTGTCGCCACGCCGGAGTCTGTGCTGCACGTCTGGTCGGCACATCGCTCTGCCGCGGGCGGCTGTGGCAGAGCATGTCTGGTGGTTTGCCGCTCGGCTGCTGCGGGCGACCAGATTATGGAGATGTGACAGCGTACGGCTCCTCTCTCTGTCGGGAGACAGGCGGGAGGCACCCCGTCGTCTCGCCATTAATGAGGGTAGTTGGGGAGCTGGTGCGGTCCCAGCGAACGCGCCCCGGGACCGTGCGTGTGGGTCCCGGGGCCGGGGAATGTCTCCGGAACACGGGCCTGAGGAAGACGCACCCGGGCAAGTGCACCCGGGCGAGGCACACCCGGGCACGAGGTAGTCGTTCCCGGGACCGGGCACCGGAGCCCGGGCACGGGATGGCCGTTCCCGGGACCCGGGGTGAGATGACGTCGCCCTGGGGGATGAGGCCCAGGGCCGATGGCGAGATGGCGCCCCAGGGATGAGCCCGGGGCTGATGGCGATATCCGATGGAGATGGTGCCCCGGGGGCGAGCCCGGGGCCGATGATGGTGCCTCCGGGGATGAACCCGGGGCCGATGAGGGCGCCCCTGGGGGGTGAGGCCCGAGGCCGATGATGGCGCCCTTGGGGGCGAGGACTGTGCCGCCTAGATCCGGGCGGTACTCGGGCCCGGGCACTCAGCGGGACGACGACCGTAGCTGGCCGTCGCTTGTGCAGATTGTGGCCCCGGGGAACGGACGTGGCCGAAGACCCACGCGTCCCGGCGACTGTGGGGACCCAGTCCCGTTTCGCCGATAGATGCGGACCATCGGTGGAACTCGACTTATTTAATGTTGAAATATGTCTTGCCTTACAAAGATATAGTAACTGTTTTCTTGACGTCCAAGAATGTTGTTACCAGTGACAGGCAACCGCTACTGAGAGAACAGTCTTGGCATGTTGTAGAAAGGTTTTATTACTTTCTTGAAACATTTTATGATGCAACTGTTACTTTGTCTGGTGGTTACTATCCAACTGCTAATTTAATTTTGCATAAATTTTTTTAGATTGCCACTTTATTAAAAGAATATGAAGATGACCAACTACTAGGACTTGCAGTATTTCACATGAAACAAAAATATCTTAAATACTGGAGAAATATTCCATACTTGTATGCTTTTGCATTTATTCTTGATCCTAGGGGTAAAATACGGGGGTTTCTAAATATTTTGAATCTTATTGGGGATGCAATGAATATTGATTACACTAACTATTATTCTGATTCTAAGACAAAATTGTATGAAGTATTTCGAAAGTATGAAACTAAGTTTCAGGGAGTTCGCGTGCAAAGAGCCCCATCCGTCCCTGTCCTAGGTAAGAAGAAATTGCAGTGGGGCCGAATTTGGAGTGGTTCCTCTTCTTCTTCGAGCACCGGTGGTGGAAGTTTGGCCGCAACAAGTCCTGCACACGCTTTGCTTGAAGCTCTTGAGCTGTCCACCTACTTGGATAGCGACTCGATCAACCAAGAGGATCTCAACGTTCGTCAATGGTGGAATGATCACAAGACCCAATATCCCGTGCTCTCAAAGCTAGAACGGGATGTGTTCACGGTGCCTGTGTCTACGGTATCATCCGAATCGGCCTTCAGTCTTTGCAGAAGAATTATTGAGGAGAGAAGAAGAAATCTCCGCAGTGAGGTGGTAGAAATGCTACTTACGGTTAAAGACTGGGAGCTAGCTAAGGAACGTGCCCAACACACCACGGAGAACCAAGATGATAGGCTGAATAGTTTTTTTAGACGATAGACTGTACGGTTTGTTTCATATGGATCGTACAATTTCTGCAACTTTTACAGTCTTGTATGCTGATGAAAGATTCTTCTATCGAAACAAAAAGTACGGAAAGGAGGCAACGGATGCCGCAAATCGAGGATTTGAGGGTTTACAATCTTGACAAAAATGGATCCAAAATCGAAAAATTTTGAACCGGTCTGAAAGTCGATCTCGAGGGGTAATTCCAATGGCTTTTGAGAAATTTAATTTTGAAATTGTAAATTCGATCAAAATTGGTTGAAATTTCTTAGGTTTTGACATCTCGATGGGGTCGAAATTCCCAACGATATATCATGAACCCTGGAGAGTACGCGTTATGTTCCGACGTATTACGCTTCACGACTAGAACGCGAAGATTTGATGTTTCTTCCCGATACGTAATGAAGAGGGCCCACTGGCAGTGTCACTCTCCGCGCCTCCTCCCCTTAAACCCTCGTGAAAACCGCTGCTTCAGAGAATATTACCATTTCTACCCCTTCCTCCCCTTCACCTCCCTCCGCCGCCGCTGCAGCCATGGCGACGCGGCGATGCCTCCTCCGCCTCCTCTCGCGCCGCCTCATCGCTCACAGTCCTCAGCCCCTGGCGCCGGCCTCTATCGCGGCACGAACCCTAACGTCCTTGTCCCAGCCCCTCGCGCCGCACAGCCCCCGCGTCCTGGTCCGGACTATATAACGTGGAATGGCAACAATTTGTACAATACGGACCGTCCGAACAGAGTGAGGATGGTCCGGACTGTATAATGTGAAATAGCAACAATTTGTACAGTGCGTACCGTCCGAATAACTTGAGGATGGTACAGACTATACAATGTGAAATGGCAATTTGTACGGTTCGGACCGTCCGAACAAGGTGAGGATGGTTCGGACTATATAATATGAAATGACAATAATTTGTACATTACGGACTGTCCGCAAAGGGTGAGGATGGTCCGAACTATATAATGTGAAATGGCAACAATTTGTACAGTGCGGACCGTCCTAACAACTTGAGGATGGTCCGGACTATATAATGTGAAATGGCAATTTGTACAGTTCAGACCGTCCGAACAGGGTGAGGATGGTCCGGATTATATAATGTGAATTGGAAACAATTTGTACAGTGCGGACCGTCCTAACAACTTGAGGATGGTTCGGACTATATAACGTGAAATGGCAACAATTTGTACAGTGCGGACCGTCCTAACATCTTGAGGATGGTCCGGACTATATAATGTGAAATAGCAATTTGTACTGTTCGGACCGTCCGAACAGCGCGAGGATGGTCCGGACTATATAATTGAAATGGCAACAATTTGTACAATGCGGACCGTCCTAACAACTTGAGGATGGTCCGGACTATATAACGTGAAATGGTAATTTGTACGGTCCGGACCGTCCGAACAAGGTGAGGATGGTCCGGACTATGTAACGTGAAATGGCAACAATTTGTACAGTACGGACCGTCCGAACATGGTGTAGATGGTCCGGACTATATAATGTGAAATGGCAACAATTTGTACAGTGCGGACCATCTGAACATCTTGAGGATGGTCTGGACTAGATATTGTGAAATGGCAATTTGTACAGTTCGGACCGTCCGAAAAGGGTGAGGATGGTCCGGACTATATAATGTGAAATGGTAAAAATTTATACAGTACGGACTGTCCAAATAGGGTGTGGATGGTCCGGACTATATAATGTGAAATGGCAACAATTTGTACAGTGCGGACCATCCGAACACCTTGAAGATGGTCTGGACTATATAATATGAACTGGCAATTTGTACAGTTCGGTCCGTCCGAACATGGTGAGGATGGTCCGGACTATATAATGTGAAATGGCAACAATTTGTATAGTACGGACCGTCCAAACATGGTGAGGATGGTGTAACACCCTGAAATTTTCCCTGTATAAAATATTGTGCAAAAAAGGAATTTTTAGAAATTGAATTTAAAGTCTCAATGAGTGAAAAGAATAAAATCAGGGAAAAGTCTGAAGTAAGATGGGTTGGAAAATAATTTTATAAAATTTTTTGCCTAATTATTTAATTTCTGGAATTTTCTGGGAATTAATTGATTAGGGGAAACATTTTGGGCAAAATTAATAAGCTCACAGCAGTAAAATAAAAAGAAAAGGTTTTAAAACATTTTTTGCCTTTCTTGTCGCTGGGCCAATTGTCGGCCCGTTGCTGTGCGCAGCCCTCTCCAGTGCCCGCGCCCGCGCCCTCTCGCTCGTGCCCGTGCCCTCGTCCGTGCCCGTGCCCACGCCCCGCCGCCGCAGTCGCCGACAGGTAGGACCCGCCTGTCGGGGTCGTCGTCGTCTTCCTGGTGCCCGAAGGCACTGTAGCACCCGAGCGCCGCCGCCGCGGATCTCGGCAAATCCGTTCGCCTCGGACCAGTTCTCTCCAAATCCGTTGAGGGGAAACCGAGCCGTTATCCGCCTCTACCAAATCCCCAAGAAAACCACAGTACAATCACGCGTGGAGCGGAGCCCCGAAGTTTCCCGAGTCGGTCCTCTCTCTCTCTCGTCGCCGCCACAAAAACCGCCGCATCCGAGCCGGAGTCCTCTTCTCTTCGCCTTAAATAGCGACCCCGGAACCCCTAGGCTAGTTTTCGCTCTTGGATCGAGCTCTAGCCAACCCTAGCCGCCTCCCCGCGCCGTGCGCTTACTCCGTCGCCGCCGCCGAGTTTCGGTTGCGCGCCGCCGTCGCCTCAGCCGCTGTTGAAGCCCGCCGCCTCCTCAGTTAGGTTCGCCGGACGCCGCTGAAGCCAGGCCACCGCTTCCCAGCCCTCGGGAACCGCCGGAACGCCACCGTCGACGAAGACCCGAAGCCCTCCACCGCCTCGAGCTCGCCGCCGGCCGTCTCCGTCGTCGTTCTTCGCCGTTTCACCCTCGGTAACGATCGCCTCGACCCCTTTACCCTTTCTCGCTCTCCCCGTTAGCCGTCGACCATCAGGTTTAGCGCCGCCGTCGTCGCCGCCGTCGCTGTGGCCATCGCCGTGGTCGCCGATGTGGGCGCCAACTCGGCGCCATCTCGCCGCCGTAGGCTGATCCTTTCAGGATCGATGTGAGCCGTCGGATCTTATCGGTTAGATCCCACCCGTCTGATCCAAACCCTAGAGCCCTAGCCGTCAGATCTGTCCCGTGGACCGTGGTGGACTCGGTTCACCTTGGACCAACCTCTTCCTCTCGCCGCCAGTGGGCCCCACTGGTCAGCCGAGAGCCTCCTCCCTCTTGTGGCGTCGTAAACCCCTTTTCCAGAACAAAAATAATTCAATTAATGACGCAATAAATCGGTTAATTCTTTTAAATAGGCTGAAATGGTTAAAACTTCTAAAAATCATAACTAATTCATACGAACTCGGTTCGAGGTCGTTCAAGTCTCTAATTTCTCTAAAAATCATGAACTATCCATTAAAAATATAATATTGTACTGTTCATGTGTGTTGATGTACTGTTTTTGCTGTTTTGTTATTTGCCTATAGCTACCGACGTTCAGGAAGTGACGCAGTTTGTTGAAGCAGGTGTCGAAGACTGTGGGGAGCTGCAAGGCAAGTCACATGGATTCCTCTTTCTCATTGAACATATTGATCATATGATTAAAGCTATGTTTTCCTTCAATGTTGCATTTATTTTGGAATGTCATCGGGACAGGGAAACCCTAACCTTTGTTATGGCCCTTTTGAATTGATTACTTGACCTTGTACCTATGGGATAATCTTGACTAGCTACCTTTATTTACTGGTTAGCTAGAATAACTTTAGGACTCTGCTTAGCCATGCTTAGCAAAAAATAGCATAACTTCTGGGATGTCACATTAATTTCTATACTATCACTCAGTCACATGAAATGATAAATCCTGTGCGACATGGTCGTGCGAGGACAACTTAATGGTCCACTAAAACTTGACTAAAAGGTGGGTTGTGAGCACCAGGGTTGGTGTTGTTGCTAGTGGTGCTCATGACAGTTAAGGACCGGTTCGCGGACTACTTGTTGCGAAGCATTATTCGTGCTAATCACAAGCTAGTATGGGCTAGCAGGAGGTTGAAGTGTGACGAGTTCAATAGGAGGCACCAGGGCGTGTTTGTGGCTGGTATAAGTCCACACATGGCAGTGACAATAAGTCCATGCATTTGGGCGTCGAGCCGTCTTGCGGGGAGGGCATTGATCACCCCTATCGGAGACCGGAGGTTCGGCGGGAGGCTCTCCTATTGGGCGAGTTACATGAATAATCCTGTCACGACTTCTGTCCGAGATACCGTGGTGGTATTAAGGGGCACAGTGATGTGCTAGGGAGTGGTGTCTTGTGGGTAAATTGGTACACCTCTGGCCAGAGTAAGAACTGTTCGAATAGCCGTGCCCACGGTTAAGGGCAAGCCTAGCAATGTTTTCTGTGATTAGTCCCACATTATCTAAAATTGGATGTTTGAACAATGGAACATGTGTAGCTCCAGGTTGGAGTGGTTGGGCCTATACCGTTTTGGTGAGCGGTATAGTGTTGATTAATACTGCTACTTAACTAATGTTTTATTACTCTCTCAAATGTTTTATTACTTGCTTTTACGCAAACTTGAGCCATATTATGCCATCCTTTGTTATTCCGTGCACTTGCATATTTGCTGTGTGTCTTGCGGAGTATGTCATATGCTCACCTTGCAATCAACAATCATTCATAGGAGGACTACAGTGAAGAGGATTACCTGGAGGACTAAGAGGGAGCCCAGTCAAGTGCGTGGAGTGGGAATCGTCACGCTGTTGTTTATTTATCCGCTGTTAGAACTTTATTAATTGAGAGGTACCATTCACCTCTGTAATAAATGTGTACGCTGTGTAAACAATTACTTTCATTATCAATTTTGTCATGTGTGCCTCGGTTGATTCCTGGACGAGGGTTTACACACAATAAAACTCCAGAATTTTGGATGGAAATTCTGGGCGTGACAGATGGTCCGGACTATATAATGTGAAATGGCAACAATTTGTACAGTGCGGACCGTCCTAAAAACTTGAGGATGGTCCGGACTATATAATGTGAAATGGCAATTTGTACAGTTCGGACCGTCCGAACATGGTGAGGATGGTCCGTACTATATAATGTGAAATGGCAACAATTTGTACAGTGCGGACCGTCCTAACAACTTGAGGATGGTCCGGACTACATAACGTGAAATGGCAATTTGTACAGTTCGGACCGTTCGAACAAGGTGAGGATGGTTCAGACTATATAACGTGAAATGGCAACAATTTGTACAGTACGGACCGTCCGAACATGGTGTAGATGGTCCGGACTATATAATGTGAAATGACAACAATTTGTACAGTGCGGACCGTGCGAACATCTTGAGGATGGTCCGGACTAGATATTGTGAAATGGCAATTTGTACAGTTCGGACCGTCCGAACTGGGTGAGGATGGTCCGGACTATATAATGTGAAATGGCAAAAATTTGTACAGTACGGACTGTCCAAACAGGGTGTGGATGGTCCGGACTATATAATGTGAAATGACAATAATTTGTACAGTGCAGACCATCCAAACAGCTTGAGGATGGTTTGGACTATATAATGTGAAGTGGCAATTTGTACAGTTCGGACGTCCGAACATGGTGAGGATGGTCCGGACTATATAATGTGAAATGGCAACAATTTGTATAGTACGGACCGTCCAAACATGGTGAGGATGGTCCGGACTATATAATGTGAAATGACAACAATTTGTACAGTACGGACCATCCAAACAGGGTGAGGATGGTCTGGACTATATCTTTTACTTGTTGATTTTTTCTTTTTCATGGCAGAACATGTGTTTGGGTACATCGACTGGATCCCAGAACATCATGACTTCCAATTCTCCTTGCTATAAAAGATCATTGCCTGCCACCGAAAGATACATTCATGGAGAGGCTTCTTTGCTGCCCATTAGTAATTCTACAGAAGACCAGCCCCCAAAGGGACTATCTGAAGCCATTGTTGTCAGAAAAGGCTTGTCCAGTATTTGTCAAAGGTTTAGTTTTTCTAATTTCCCTAACCATAATGTTAATACTATAAATAATTAGTTATATTCACTTTGCAACTATTTGTTCTGTCAGATCATATGCTAGGTTTCCCCTTTTTTTGCATGGCTTCAGATTGGGACAACAGTTGGCATTCCATTTGCGAAAAGTGTGCAGTGCTTTTGCAAGCGAGGCTCATGCTAAACTAGCCAGGTTAGTTGCTGCCGTCAAATTTCCAACTTTTATGTGTTGCCTCCGTTCTTGACCAGCTAAGGAAACTTTGCCATCTGTTGACGCCGAAAACCCGCCGGGGGCCGTCCGACGTCGGGTTGACACGCGAAGGCCTGGGAGATTTGCTTCACTCCAGTGCAGGTCCTAAAGTTGAGGTTCGTAGGCGTGCCAGTCAATTTGACCCTGTAATTGACAAGGAGGAAAATGTTAGATCAATGAGCCAATCGGCTGGAAGCCGATCTAGACTCGTTTCATCAGCCGATGGCCAATGCACACTGTAGCACTTATACATCGGCTTAAGGCCGATGACGGCAAGAGCAATAACGTGATAATAAACAAATATCATGCTAGCCGATCATCGAAGGGATATTCAAAAACCGGCTATAAGCTAGATAAAATAAGCAAGTATAATGCAGAAATAAATCAAATAGATCCTAGCTGATCACGATCTAGTGTTACTGGTGTTGTTATGAAGGTGTGCCTGCACCCGGGCCCTTGCTTATATCGGCTCCCGAGATCTTCGTCCGCTGTCCGGGCCCATACGCTGGTCCTTACTTATATCGGCTCCCGAGATCTTCATCCGCTGTCCGGGCCCATACACTGGTCCTTACCCGGGCTCATGCCCGGGCCCTTACCTGGGGTCGTGCCCGGGAACCTGCTTGTACTTGTACTTGGATCGGCAGAATAAACCCATCGGCTAGCCCTTAGCCGATTGTAACAATAATACAGGCAAGAACATATAATAAAATATGCAATAACGTAAATGATACATAATTGATAAGCTAGCCGACTACTGAATGGAGCGAGCATAGGATAAAACAATGAATGAATGTAATCGGCTCTAACAGATAACTTATCGGCTAAGCACTCCGATAACACCATCGGACAACACCATCGGCTCATCAAGAGTAAAGCTATTATCGTCAGTCTAGTAGATCGGACCCAACCGTTGCAGCACAGACCGATAATGATAACAATGCCTCAATGGGCCGATAGATGTAATACGATCGTGATGAAGATAACTTATCGGCTATGCACTCCGATAAGACGCCTGCGCACAAAGCATCGGCCTAGCAGGACCGACTTATCACTAGCAGTTCAGTAGGTCGGACCTAACCGATGCAGCACGAACTGATGATAAATCGCTCACAGTAAGTCGATACAATCTATGCACGCGTGATGTGATATACCTAATCAATCTATGAGATCAAACTGAACTGATGCAGCCATAGATAAAGTAGAATATACCGTGGTAAGCCGACTACCATAAACCGACTAGAATATCGGACCTAACCGAGGAAGTCCTAGCCGATTGGTAGCCGGGGTGACGAGACTTACCCTCTCGCAGGAGTTCGGACCTAACCGATGCAGCCCGGCTCGAGAAGCAGGATCCCGTCGAAAGGGTGGCGATGCGCCGAATTTTGTATTGATCTGTAGTTGATTCTTACAAGGTCCCCGGGCATACGTATATATACCCCGAGTTACATAAGTCCTTATAGGACACGGTATATGATTTCCTATCTATAACAGAAAACACTAACAAGACCTGACCGGACACGAGGTCAGGTTTCCTAAAAGAGATAAACCTTTTCCTAATAACTATAGTAATTAACTGCCACGCGCGGTCTTCACGGCTCCTTCTCGGACTCGGTCTGCTTCTTGGATCAATTTCCATTATCTGACTGCAACCGTCCTTTTGACCGAATCTGATACAAGGCCTTACCAAATTTTGGCGTTAACACATGCCCCCAATTTCGGAGTTCTCCAATAGGACTTCGAAATTCTTTCATTTTGGGCCTCCAGATTTCTCCCATACTGAGGCAGCCCAAGATAGCCCACTTACCATAAATGTTTGAAACAGTGCCAACGGCCTCGATTCCCGCTCGGTCGTCATACCTCTATAAAAACGCTTCGTCTTCTTGCCTTTTTTATACTCTCACATCACCAGAGCACCACCGCTTCATCTTCCACATCCTCACCAAGCTCTAGCGAATCCAGACGAATCATTGCAACCTTTCTCCCCGGCCGTCGATCCCTGCAACCTCTCCTATTTCCGCGATGGCATCGGCATCCGCAGTTCCTGAGGTAATCTTCTCACCCGATTATTTTCCTCAAATCTGCAATCTATACGAACCCGATCTGCTATGTTCTTCACCCGTTCTTCGTCGTGTTCTTGTTTACCTGTAGCATCTTAGAGCCCAGATCTTGATTCCGGCCGCCGATTACCCCAGTTTTTTCTATCATGGCCCCATGGGCAGCGAAGATCCCACCGATTTCATCGTCGCCGAAACCCAATGCGTTCCCTTCAAGAACTCGACTATGTTGGTCAGTGACTGGACCAACAGCTTCAGATCATGGCCGAGTAAGCTGTCCGGGTGGAGAGATTGGTACCTCAGGGTATCGGCTGTAAAGAGGACCTATTGGGAAGAATCTCACATCGGCCACTGCATCAATCTCTCCCTGGCTGACATGGAAAGGAACGAGTCCCTACTTGCATCAGCCTCATACTATTGGTCTGATGCTCTTAATGCTTTCATGTTCGGGCATGGGCCGATGACCCCCACTTTACTGGACGTGACCATGCTTACCTGCCTGGATACGACAAGCTACATCAACCCCTTCAAACTCCGGTTCAAGCCTGCTCACCGGCTTCAAACAAAAAACATCGGCGGCTGGTCCAGGTATATATCTCTCCACAACAAAGGAACTGGACCGGTTGATGATCGGGAGCATGTCGCTTTTCTGAACTTGTGGTTGGAACGGTTCGTCTTTGGTGGCGCAACTGTCACAGCCCTAAATCTAAAATTAAGGTAATTAGTGTTAAGCCCTAGCTAATCCTTTGCTTTGTGCTAGTTGTCACTTTCTAAGTTCTATCTATCTAAAAATCCTACAAAAATTCCTAAACCTGTCAGGTGATGTGAGTAAGCCCCTGTAAATTTTACATAATTTTATCACTTCAATAAATACTTCAACGAAATCCCTCAAATCAGCAGAGCTAGGAAGCTAGCTGAAATAAATTAGTTTACTTCTAAAATTCACCACGTGAAAATGAAGACTAATTAGACAGAGCCCTTTTGCCAAAGTGTGTGCCAACATGAACCCTATCATCAGGAATTTTGGATTAATTTATCTCCCAAAGAAAACACATAATATGACAAGATCAAGGCACTGGAGAAACAAGTGAAACTGCAGCAAAACTGGATCAGTGTGCCTACTTTGCATTTTCACCAAGGGCAAACCAGAACACTTCTAACCATGAAATTTGGTCAGCATGTTAAACACATCTTCCTCTACCTCCATTAATTTTCCCACAATTTATGCTCCTCATTAATCTAGTGAAACAGTAGTGTAAAGACTGCCTGCTTGACAGCTAGCAAGACTTAGTTTCTGGAGTTTTCTCCTCTCATCTTTCACTGACCAGTGGGACCCACAACACCCTGGCCCACCTGTAAGCCTCTGCCAGTCTTGGGACAGTGAGTTTCACCCCATTCCTACCCACACCCCTCTCTTTTCCATAGGAATTAACTCCAAGGACCCACAAGTCATAGAGTAAGTCTAGCTAAATATGAGTAGAACATTGTTGCCTGACATGTGGGACCCACCCTGAACACTGTAGCAGTGGAGACGACTCAGCATTGCATGGCAGACGTGTCTTCCTCTCGTTCTCCTCTCCCACAGCACACACAGAGTGACTTAGATGAACTCCTCCATGGAGCATCGACCATTTCGACTCAAACTCCGCCAGTAGAACCTCTCGCCCTTCCTCTTCACGCTCCCACCGGAGAAATCCACAGAATCCCCAAAGATCACCGCCGTCAAGCTTATTCTTCCCTCTGCTGAAGGTGTTCGGTTGAGCTCGAGGTTGCTCCAGTGAGCTCCACCCTTTCTAAGCTTCGGGAACATGATCTATACCTTCTGACCGTTCCATTTTTGTGCTTGGTTGCCCTAGGATCGCTGGTCGAGGCCGTCGTGTTTCGCTCTCTGCTCTGCTGCGCCGCCGCCGGCGTTGCCTCGCCGTTTTCGGCCGCCTCGGAGCAAGTCTGACCGGACCACCTCGCCTTCAGTGTCGCCTCACTCCCAGGAGACGCTGGCCTCGACCAATCGAACCGCGACACAGTATACCGAGAGATCGACATCGTCTTCTTCCCCTTCGGTCAATCCGCTGCCACCGCCGATTCGTCCTCTGTGGTGAGCCCCGCTTCGATTCTTTGCACCGTAGCCGTCCTCAGGAAGTTTCTAACCTGTTAGACACCGTGTCCTAGCCGCAGGCCAACTGAAGTGAGCTACCGTCGTGGAGCCGAAGCTTTCCGCCGCCACCGAGCCGTCCTCGACGTCGCTGCTGCTGCGCCGACTCTGCCGGACCCCGCGCGTCGCTTGGTGAGACTCCTAGAGCTCTAAGATAGTGCATGCATGCATCATTTTAGCCAGCCCGAGCCCGTAGCCTCTTTTGTCTCATCGGCCCGTAAAGACCCGCCGCTGGAGCTCACCGCCGGCGAGATTCCGGTAACCCGAGGTGTCAAGAAGACCGCCCTTAGCTCCGCCGTGAACTCCTCTATCTTTTCTCTTTGGGGCCCGACTACAGCCGAGCCGCCGTTCGCTGTCACCGCCGCCGAGAAGCTCTCCGGCTCTATCTGCTCGCGCCCTCCTCTGTTTCACCCGCCGGACCATCCACTCTGGGAATGGACGGTCCGTTCTGTTGTCCCAGGCGCCTGACTCTGTTCTGTCTGTATGGCGCTCAGGCCTTACCTTTATAAATTCATATCTTGATCATTTTAACTCATTATTGAGTGAAACCAATTTTTGTTAGTTTGTAAATCTGTGAACTTTAATACTGTCTAATAAAATATTACCACTTTTGTACAGAAAATCCTATAAAATAATAAGAAACAATAATAACTCATTTTTGTGCTTAAGAACTTGAAATATTTATAAAAAATCCATTATAACCCCTTTTGAGGTAAACCAAATTTCTGTGAATTCATAAAAATGTGCTCTTCAATTTTGTAACATAAAAAGTGAGAACTTTTATATAAGATTTTTCTCTAAAAATAGAAATATCTTTTGTATACCTTTTTATGGCCTTGAACTTTATAAATTTCTAGAAAATTCATCCTATTTGCTAAAAATGTGAAACCACTTCTGTTAAACTCAGAAAATTGTAACCTTACTGTGGAAAAGTTGTATTTGATAAAAATACCTCCTAGAATAGTCCTAAGTAATTCAGTAACCTTTCTTTTTGTTAAACTTGTAAAATTCATATTTATTTCATTTTAATTTGAATTTCAGTAAACCAAATTTTGTTAGAACCAGTAGGTTATACACTTTCATCTAAAAATGATCATACAAATAGAACCTTAATGGGAAATGCAAATTACCCCTAATACAATGGGTAATACACAAATAATTCGAAATCTGCCATTTTCAGCGTATATGGCTTGTTATTTTTGTATCTCTCAATCCGGAGATGCAAATGACTTGGTTCTTTCTCCTAAAATCTTATTAGAGCATGCCCTACCTACTGTATTTATCTTAGAATTTATCAATCATCTTTGCATGAGCATGTTTATTGGATTCTTATTTGCATGTTCGTTATTTATCAATAGATTCAGAGAATACGGAGTACGTGGAGGTTGACCCTGAGGTTGAGAGTGTCTTCTCGCTGCAGCAAGGCAAGCGTCTAAGCATATTGAACCTATGTTTTCAATAAATTGATTTGTTTGTGAAAACAATATCTATATGCATGCTTCAGTCTATTCAAAATGGGGAAAACGGGTAGAGTCAATATTACCCAATTGTATGCATTTCCATTCTTTGGTTATTGATGCCATGTTTATACATTGTTACCCCTGGTTAAGGACTTTGGGATACTTTTATTTTACCGAATGCTTAGCCATGCTTATTTCTAGACTTAGAAAAATCCGATAGATGGAGCTATCGGTATAAAACTAGTTTAATACGAATGGATGGGTTAAAATCTGACAAGAATAATCTCTGAATAATAATTGAAAATATGTTTGACTTGGACGGATGATAGGGCAATGAAGGGATGGTGTTTCCCCGATGCACGTAGCTCCGTCTGGGTCGTTAAGGACCGAACATGTTGACGTCTATTCAAGCACCCTACGTACTTCCACACGCCGGGAGTGGGACGGCTTAACTCAGTAGCACGGGAGGCTGTGGCCATCTACGCCCGCCCGTCAGTCGTGAGGATGGATTTCCGTTGGAGGACCTCGAGCGCGCCTGGACTGGCCGGAGGTGCCTCCCACGACGGTGAGCCCGCCTTAGTCATCACACACGCACGACTAAGTCGTCGGGGGCCCAGACGTGGTTTAGGTGGTCGGGGCTAAGCGTGCAAAAGGTTTTGTTGTGACCTCTAGTCCACACTCAATGTGTAGAGTGTGGGTACAGATATGTACGTATCAAACTAGAGTGTAGCCGTTGGGCTTCTATCACATCGTGTGGGTAAAGATGTACACCTCTGATCAGAGTAAGAACTATTCGAATAGCCGTGTCCACGGTTACGGACGACGCTTGATGTGTTCCTCACTCATGTTAGCATCCAACTTGGGTTATGTGATTATACCATGACTTAGGATAGTCATGGATGGATGGGCTTATATAAGGGATTTTTAATGTGAAATATGACTTGGCTTTAGCCACGAAAAATGGTGTGCTAGTGTAGCACAATTGTTTGGGCAAGGGTGGCCCATGGATGATGCTTAAAGCATGGTTTATGCTCATTTATGTTTCATTTTCAGAACCATATACTTCCTGTCTTAAAATTTCAGATTGAGTTATTTCACAAAATGCTTATAGTTTCAAGTATTACTTGCTCAATAAAATCAGCTTTGTGCAAAATCAAATCAATATAGCCTTCTTCCTTGAGGTAGAAACCAGCATGCTTCCTTTGTACTATTATTATTGTGTAAGTCTTGCGGAGTACCATTCGTACTCACGTTGCATCTTTTCAGGTGAGGTTACCGACGAAGATGGTGTGATCTACTGTTATCCCGCCGAGGGTGGCGAGGATAATGTGTAGTTGAAGTTGAGCTCTATCCCCAGTCGGTTGCCCTGTGCATGGGTTTGGCACCACTGGTTCTTATCTTTTGTGTTTATATTCCGCTGCAAATCTTTTGTGTCACTTTGTGATGAATTAGGGTGTGAACCCTCTATGTAATAGTTGTAACTCTGCTGCCGTCTATCCATTTCTAGAGTACTCGTGATGTTTATCAATTGCTTGCGATGAAAGTGTGAGGCTAGTCGCTTTCCTGGGGACTAGCTGAACACGAGTATGAGTTGTGTATAATTGAGATGGTTGGGGGATAGCTATTGTGGTTCGAGTCCTCTGGGGTACGTATCGTGTTTGGTCGCCACCATCGAGTGGTTTGACGGGCGTATGACGGGGAGGACTGGCAAGCTATCCTTATGATTATCTCTTTTGTACACTTCTCGGCATTTTGGATTTGTATTGTGAGTGGGTAAAGATTATGGCAAGTCTGCGATGAGGATGGATGGTTACCGTACTTATTTGGTTTTTATTTGAGACCCCATCCATCTAGATAGTTCGCGTTGCCGTAATAGTTACTCTTCATAATGCACTTCCGGGGTGCCCACAGCAACCCTCGGCCCGACGACCAATATGCAATGCCTGGCCGAGTGCTTGGCCGATAGAAAACAAATTCTGTTGGGACACTATCTCCTTGGCTATCCCAGAAACTTCTCTCCTCAAGCAATCCTTCCCGGCCGATTACCCAGAAGATCAAGACCCTGTTTACCGCCGATGCATCTCTATGGGCGAAGCTGCATCGGCCCTTTCTGGCGGCAAGATAACCCCTGCTGAAGTTAGTCAATGGTTCAAGGGGTTTTATTATGGCTTTACCAGGGATGCCACTCTTTGGTTTGCGTACAATGACGCATCATCATTTGAGATGCCCTCTAACTTTGATCCACTCAAAGCTCTGAATGATGATCAGTCTAAAGCCATATTCCTATCGGCTATCAGTCCTTGTCTGCTGCCAACCGGCTTTTCTCTGGGCCGAACTCAGCCATCGTATGAGTTCTATCATCCATCAGTCGGCTCTCGCCAATTTGGCCTTGGTCAGCTCCCGATAGGCCTATTCTTCATCGACAAACTCCAAGCCCGAGGCACAGTCAGCAGCGCCCTGGAATATGATCGGCTGCGGTCTTTGACAGACTCCCTCCTGCTAGGCGCCGCCACCGAAGTGTTCATCTGCATTGCCAACACCAAGTTCTTTGTCCGATGGTGGTCAGAATGGAAGAAACATCTGTTCTGCTTAGCACCCGCCTGTTACTGTTCCCGTCTAGACGCCGACTATGTTGAATCCGAAGACGAGGTAACACCTGTAATCTTTAATCGCCTTCTTCAACCAACTCTCACCTCTAATTTTGCAGGCTACCAGCGTCGAACCCCCAAGAACAAGCAACAGCGGTCGGCTGATCCAGTATCAACCTCCATCGGCCACCCCAAACTTAGGGCGTGATGCTCCATCTCCATCGGCTCTTCTCAAGGCACCTCGGCCGATGGGCCAAAAACGTAAGAAGCTAGCGCATCGTCCCTCCTCAAAGAAACAGAAGACCGATGCCGATGTCGCTGCCACGATGCCATCTTCTCCCCAGACCACATCAGCTCCTTCGTCCCCCCAGGTATGCGCCAAGCCTTATTATTATTATCATCCACTTTCTTATCTTATCTTACCAAATCCTTTTTCAGCCTGAACCATCGGCTCCAGAACCTCACCATCCCTCTGACGTCCCTCCAAGCGTTGAGCCGATGACTTCTCCAACTGCTCCCCTCTCAGCACCAAGTCCTCTGGTTCTTGATGATACTGTCCCTACTCCATCAGCCGACATCGGCCCCCTCGAAGAAGAGCCCATTCTTCCCCCTGAAACCGATGTCGCGCAAGCCACCGATATCCTTCCTCAGGTAACTCTTTTATGTCCATACTCTGCTCTTAACTTTTTCACTGATTCCTTTACCGATGCCAATTTTGTAGTCCTTAGCCGATCTGTTCTCCTTCGACATCGGCAAATACCTAGAAGTAGAAGAACCCACAGCCACCAGCGCAACAACCAAACCATCCTTCCCAGCCGACGTACGCGAATATCTGACGAGCATCCTCAGTCGGCTGGAAAACCCAATTGACGCGCTAGCGAAAGATTGCGGGCCAATCCGGGCAAGATTCGCAGAAATTGAACACCATCTGCCCGAAGAACTTGTCGATGCACTAACTCCCGCAGCATATCTGGAATCCCATAAATTCAAACTCATCAAGCTTAGACAGCGCATAGCCGATCGTGCTGACCAACAGAAGACCACGGAAGACATCCAAGCCGATCGGCTATTAGCCCAAGCAGAGAAGAAAAAGCTTGATGACATGGCCGCTGTCCCCCAAGAACTCCAACCTAAGTTAGACCAGCTGAAGAAAAAGGAGGCCGATTTACTGGCAGAACTTGAAAAAGTTCGCAGAGACCTCACAGCAACAGAATCCCAACTAATCGGCCTACCGCAAGCTGTCCAGGACCAAGAGGCCAAAGTTGCAGCGGCAGTGCGTCAAGTCATTCATCGGCACAAGAGTCTGAAGACCATCCCGGGCTCCGATGAAGACGACATCCGTGCAATTAATGAGATTGATCAAATCTGCTTGCGCGCAATTGAAGCGATCCAAAAATTCTTGTAAATCTTAAACCTTTGTAACTGACGATCTTCTGGAACATGCCGATCACCTTTCTGCTGTCATGTAATCCGGATCGGCTCTGCCACTCATCCTTTTCAATCTTGATAATATCTTTGCTTGTTTGATCTGAAGGCGATATCAATTGATATCGGCTGTCTTTAGACGATGCAGAAAAACATCGGCTTTCCGAATTGCTTAGAAATCGGCTGTACCTAACCGATTTAAGAGTTGATCCAAACACTAGGGTAGTATTTCTTGAGATATTTCCCGTTAAGTGCTTTAGCAAACTCCGTCCCGTCAAGATCTTCTAATATATATGCGTTACCAGGCACACAGCGATTAATCCGATAGGGCCCTTCCCAATTAGGCGACCACTTCCCGAACTTACTATCTCTGGACCCGATCGGCAAAATCAATTTCCACACAAGATCTCCCTCGGCGAACGACTTATTCACCACCTTTTTGTTGTAATGCCGAGCTGCCCTAGCCTTATTTTCCTTGATCCTTTCCAACGCTCTTAACCGATTCTGAGCCAAATCTTCAAGTTCATCTGTCATCAAATTATAATAATCATCGGCCGTCAACTGATTCTGCAAAGAAATTCTCCTAGATCCGATGTTAGTCTCCCATGGCAAAACTGCCTCATGTCCATATACCAGCTGATACGGCGGCACCCGAGTAGATCCGTGGCATGCCATCCGATAGGCCCATAGTGAATCGGCTAATGTAGTATGCCATTGTCGTGGCTGCTCATCAATCTTCCGCTTAATTAACTTGATCAAACTCTTGTTAGAAGTTTCTGCTTGTCCATTGGCCTGAGCGTAATAAGGCGACGAATTTAATAGCTTGATTCCCATACTGGCAGCAAATTGTTGAAACTCATCAGACACAAAGATGGACCCCTGATCAGTAGTTATCGTCTGAGGAATCCCAAACCGATAAATAATATGCTCCTTTACAAACTCGACCGCTTCCTTGGACGTAACTTTCTTCAAAGGAATCGCTTCCACCCACTTGGTAAAATAATCTGTCGCCGCCAATATAAATTTATGTCCCTTACTTGATGGAGGAAAAATCTGGCCGATCATGTCAATTCCCCATCCTCTGAACGGCCACGGTTTGATAATAGGATTCATAGCCGACGCTGGTGCTCGCTGCACATTTCCAAATCTCTGACAATCTTGACACCCTTTATAGTACCTGAAGCAATCCTCCAACATTGTCGGCCAAAAATATCCCACTCTTCTTAGCAACCACTTCATCTTATGAGCCGATTGGTGAGTCCCACAGACAACTTCATGCACCTCGCACATGACCACTTTGGCTTCTTCCAAATCTAGGCACCTAAGTAGAACTCCCTCAAAAGTTCGATAATACAGCTCCCCATCAAGTAGCACATACTTAGTAGCTTTATACCGAATCTTCCTAGAAACAGACTGCGACGGATTTTGCAAATAATCAATTATCTCCCGCCTCCAGTCATCGGCCTTGCTCTGGACATCAATATCAGCTATCTCCACCTCAATCTGCCTATTCAGCCGATATCCTGAAGCAATCTGTGCAAGATCATTGGCTTCCAAATTCTGCTCCCTGGGAATATGATTTATTGACACCATCTTGAAATCTTTCAACAAATCCATGCATTCTTCATAATATGACCTCAAAACATCATCCCTGCACTCATATTCTCCAGATAACTGCTTGATCACCAACAAAGAATCACCAATAACCTCTATGATATCGGCCCCGATCTCCTTCAATAATTGAAGTCCTTTCAGCACCGCCTCGTATTCCGCTTGATTGTTAGTCCGGTAAGGCTTAATTGTAAAAGCAAACTCAAAACTTGCCCCCCGAGGCGATACAATAACCAAACCGATACCAGATCCATGCCTGCAAACCGACCCATCAAAAAATAAGATCCATGGGATCGGCTCCACATAATCTTCGTGAGACCCCCTATGCTGCACAATAAAATCGGCCACTGCTTGTCCTTTGATTGCTTTAGCTGATTCGTATCTTAAATCAAACTCTGTCAACGCAAAAATCCATTTGCCAATTCGCCCTTTCAAGACTGGAGCCGACAGCATATACTTGACCACATCGGCCTGGCAAACCACTGTACACTCAGCCGATAGGATATAGTGCCTTAATTTTGTACATGAGAAATATAAACACAAACATAATTTCTCCACCGTAGAATATCTCGTTTCAGCATCCAAAAGCCTTCTGCTCAGATAAAACACAACTCGCTCCTTGCCTTCAAACTCTTGGATCAAAACAGAACCGATGGACCTCTCATCGGCCGACAAATATAACCTGAACGGCACTCCTTTCTGCGGCGGAATCAAAACAGGCGGGGAACTAAGATAATTCTTGATCTCGTCAAACGCCTTCTGCTGCGCTGCCCCCCACACAAATTCTTGATCGGCTTTCAACTTCAATAACGGTGTGAAGGACTCAATCCTTCCTGATAAATTTGATATGAATCTCCTCACAAAATTAACCTTGCCGATCAACGATTGCAACTCTGTCTTATTGCTTGGTGGCTCTGTAGTCTTAATGGCTCTGATACTTCGCTGACTAACTTCAATCCCTCGCTCATGAACCATAAAACCAAAAAATTGCCCAGCCGATACACCAAAAGCGCACTTATTGGGATTCATCCTCAGTCCGTATTTCTTGGCCCTTTCCAGCACTCTTCGTAAATCGGCTATATGGCTTTCCTCACTTTTAGACTTAACCACCACATCATCAATATAGATTTCCACCAATAAGCCGATGAGATCATGAAATATATAATTCATCGCTCTTTGATAAGTCGCACCGGCACTCTTTAACCCAAAAGTCATTACTACCCACTCATACAAGCCGATAGATCCAGGACATCGAAACGCAGTCTTGTGTATATCCTCTTCGGCCATAAAAATCTGATTGTATCCTGCATTGCCGTCCATGAAGCTGATAATCTTGTGACCTGAGGCTGCATCCACCAGCAGATCTGCTATCGGCATTGGATATTCGTCCTTAGGGGTAGCTTTATTCAAATCTCGGAAATCAATACATATCCTCAATTTTCCATTTTTCTTCTCCACCGGGACAATATTAGAAACCCACTCAGCGTATCGGCATGGTCTTATGAACTTGGCATCGTACAATCTTGTGATCTCTGCCTTGATCGGCTCATATAACTCTGCCTTGAATCTCCTTGGAGCCTGCTTGAATGGCCGATATCCTGGTTTAATGGGCAGCCGATGTTCAACAATTGATCGGCTTAAACCTGGCATCTCATGGTACTCCCAGGCGAAACAATCCCGATACTCTTTCAGCAATTTTATCAATTCCTCTCGTAGCTCAGGATCTAATTTTTTGCTTATGTACGTCGGCCTCGGTCTATCTCCTGGTCCAATATCGATCTCTTCTAAATCATCAGCCGACGTAAATCCTTGCCCTAATTTTCCTTCAAAGTCTTTAATAGAGCCCATCAGAGTAACAATTCAGAACCGATTTGCTGGATCGGCTGTATTCCCTGGCTAGTAACCCTGAGATAGTCTCCTTCCCAAACTTTTTCGGACAGGCAGTCAACACCATCGGCTTCCCAAACTGGTAGATCGGTCATGGCAATATTGGTCGACCGATCTGCTAACACTACCTCGACTTGATCTCCCTGCCACTGTATCAGACATTGATGCATCGTCGAAGGTACGCAACAGTTCGCATGAATCCAGTCCCTGCCGAGAAGTAAACTGTATGACCCCCTTCTGTCGATGACGAAAAACGTGGTGGGCAATGTCTTGTTCCCCACTGTCAACTCCACGTTTAACACGCCCTTCGCTTCTGATGAATTTCCACCGAAGTCTTTCAGCACCATATTCGTCTTGATCAGATCTTCGGCAGTCTTCCCCAACTTCCGGAACGTGGCTTGAGGCATAAGATTAACCGCTGCTCCTCCATCAACTAACATCTTAGTCATCGGCTTTCCATTCACGTATCCCTTGATGTATAATGGCTTTAGGTGCCGATGCTCTGATTCTTCAGGTTTATCAAATATAGCTTGATCAGGTTGCAATGTCAGTTGAGCGAACAACTCCTCATCGCCTTCTTCATCTGATGAAAGCGCTTTATACTCCCGAGGCAAAAAGAACACCATATTTACTGGAGCCGACTGATCTTCGTCGTCCCTTTTCTTCACGCGCCATACTTGCTTGGTTCTCTTATGACGATGATCGGCTTCTTCTTGGTCCTGTCTCTGTTCCTCTTGCTGCTCTCGGTGTCGTATCCGTTGTGCCCTTCTCTTCTGATTCTTCGTGAATATGCCACTAGGACACCATTGAGGATTCTGAACTTGTCCTTCATATACTTCCTCTTGATCCTCTTCAAAGAATTCTTCATGGATCGGCCCTAATTGGCTATAAACCGATGCTCTTTTTCCAAGCGACCGATCTCGCGAAAACTCCTGCTGGCAATCATGCCGATCCCCTGTACTATTGCACTCGGGGCAGTTTTTTACTGATGGCAGTCCCATCCCTTGATCCCAGCAAAATCGGAAGAACGGGCAATCCCAGTGTGGATTATATCTTTCTGGCTCATCCCTTCGTTCCTCGTACCTTGAGTATTTCTCTATCATACCCGATGAAGTAATCCTTGACTTATTCTGACGCCTTCCTTCATCGGTTTGGGCCCTTGATGACGATCCCGCATAAACCATGTTTACAGGGAACGGGTGCCCGTCTATCTTCATCGGCTTCTTGTCTTCAAATTTGATTCGCCCTTGTTCGACAACCAACTGAATTTGTTGCCGAAAAACCTTGCACTCATTAGTATGATG
The DNA here is from genome assembly GCA_003991445.1 of Oryza meyeriana var. granulata. Taxonomy (NCBI): domain Eukaryota; kingdom Viridiplantae; phylum Streptophyta; class Magnoliopsida; order Poales; family Poaceae; genus Oryza; species Oryza meyeriana. Next base: position 41,104 of record RYFJ01001986.1, on the reverse strand, counting down.
TGATATAGTATTATGCCATTTGCAATATCTCTTCTTCTTCAGTTCTTCAGCTGATGGAATCACGTGATTTGGCGGCAGTTGTATTTGCTTTTCCTGCAACAGCAAATCAAAGATCTTGTCGGCTTTACTGACATCAAAATCATACCGCTCCTCCTTGCCGAGATCCTTGACCCATGGGCACAACACTGACTTCTTGTTCCTGGCCCACTCCGCCAATCCCACCTCAGCATCGGATTCCTCATCATCTGAGCCCGATGAGTAAACTTGAACTTGAGCAACTCTCCTCTGGTACTTGTCCTTTTTTGCTTCTTGAAATCGGCTTTCATGAGCCGATACCCTTTGCACCAGGTGCGCCAAGGACTCAAACTCTTGTGAAGAAAATCTCTCCTTGATCGGCGCCAAAAGACCCTGGAAAGCCAAATCAGCCAGATGCCCATCGCTCAGGTTCAAACTATAACATCGGTTCCTGATATCTCGAAATCGTTGAACATACTCCGGTACTGTTTCATCTGGTCGTTGCTTAACCGATGTCAGATCTGACAGTCTCAACTCATGAATTCCGGCGAAAAAATATTTATGAAACTGTTTCTCTAGATCGGCCCATCCCCGAACAGAATTCGGTGGTAATGAAGAGAACCATGTAAAAGCCGATCCGGATAGCGATAGGGGAAAAAACCTAACCCTCAGGGCCTCTTCAGCCGATGCCTCCCCGCACTGCGCCAGGAATCGGCTGACATGCTCTACTGTAGACATGTTGTCCTGCCCTGAAAACTTAGAAAAATCCGGGACCCTGTATCGGTGTGGTAACGGAACCCTGTCAAACCACTCAGGATACGGGTGCCGATACATGAACGCTTGTTCCTTGGGCTTGATCCCGAACTGTTCCCTTACTATTTCCTCAACCTGTGCCGATAAGTCTTCTTCTCTTGCATTCTCCTGTTGATACTGCTGATATTGTATCGGCGGGGTTGGTTGCCGATTCTGTCTGTGATACTCCCTCTGGTAGGTACCTGGATCGGCTCCTCCTCCCGGATAATTCTGCTGGTATCCCCCATAATAAATAGATCGGTGATATCCAGGAGGAATATCCTGTTGCCCCCCAGCCTGGTTCTGCGTGAACAAGTGTTCTAGTACATCCTTGCTAATATTGTAATTAACTTGGCCTGGCTCTATCTTTGGTGGGAGAAAAACAGGACCCCGAGTTGGTTCTTGGGCAATCGATCCATCAACAGTCTTCTTGATGAGATTATGCAGTGTGTTTACCAAGACTCCCGATTGATTGATGAGTGCATGGTGAACAGCCTCATTAACCATCTCCTGCAAAGGCTTGATTGGTGGACTCTCGGGTTGTATACGGCTCGATTCTCCTACCAGTACTGGTTTTGGAAACTGAGACTTCTGAATCGGCCCTTGCCTTGTCATACTGAAGGACTCCAGGCACAGCTTCTGGAAATTTGTCATGGTCTGTTCAACTTGCTGTTTTTGTTCTTCAGTTAGATCTTCCATGGTGACCGGAATTACGTTGTCCATCTTGACTTGTTTTCCGGTCATGTTGAAATCTTGATTGAAACTGTGTTTGTTGGAATTTTGGCTTGAAACTTCGTGTCCCACCGGGCGTGCCAAAAGCGTGTTGACGCCGAAAACCTGCCGAGGGCCGTCCGGCGTCGGGTTGACACGCGAAGGCCTGGGAGATTTGCTTCACTCCAGTGCAGGTCCTAAAGTTTGAGGTTCGTAGGCGTGCCAGTCAATTTGACCCTGTAATTGACAAGGAGGAAAATGTTAGATCAATGAGCCAATCGGCTGGAAGCCGATCTAGACTCGTTTCATCAGCCGATGGCCAATGCACACTGTAGCACTTATACATCGGCTTAAGGCCGATGACGGCAAGAGCAATAACGTGATAATAAACAAATATCATGCTAGCCGATCGTCGAAGGGATATTCAAAAACCGGCTATAAGCTAGATAAAATAAGCAAGTATAATGCAGAAATAAATCAAATAGATCCTAGCTGATCACGATCTAGTGTTACTGGTGTTGTTATGAAGGTGTGCCTGCACCCGGGCCCTTGCTTATATCGGCTCCCGAGATCTTCGTCCGCTGTCCGGGCCCATACGCTGGTCCTTACTTATATCGGCTCCCGAGATCTTCATCCGCTGTCCGGGCCCATACACTGGTCCTTACCCAGGCTCATGCCCGGGCCCTTACCTGGGGTCGTGCCCGAGAACCTGCTTGTACTTGTACTTGGATCGGCAGAATAAACCCATCGGCTAGCCCTTAGCCGATTGTAACAATAATACAGGCAAGAACATATAATAAAATATGCAATAACGTAAATGATACATAATTGATAAGCTAGCCGACTACTGAATGGAGCGAGCATAGGATAAAACAATGAATGAATGTAATCGGCTCTAACAGATAACTTATCGGCTAAGCACTCCGATAACACCATCGGACAACACCATCGGCTCATCAAGAGTAAAGCTATTATCGTCAGTCTAGTAGATCGGACCCAACCGTTGCAGCACAGACCGATAATGATAACAATGCCTCAATGGGCCGATAGATGTAATACGATCGTGATGAAGATAACTTATCGGCTATGCACTCCGATAAGACGCCTGCGCACAAAGCATCGGCCTAGCAGGACCGACTTATCACTAGCAGTTCAGTAGGTCAGACCTAACTGATGCAGCACGAACTGATGATAAATCGGTCACAGTAAGTCGATACAATCTATGCACGCGTGATGTGATATACCTAATCAATCTATGAGATCAAACTGAACTGATGCAGCCATAGATAAAGTAGAATATACCGTGGTAAGCCGACTACCATAAACCGACTAGAATATCGGACCTAACCGAGGAAGTCCTAGCCGATTAGTAGCTGGGGTGACGAGACTTACCCTCTCGCAGGAGTTCGGACCTAACCGATGCAGCCCGGCTCGAGAAGCAGGATCCCGTCGAAAGGGTGGCGATGCGCCGAATTTTGTATTGATCTGTAGTTGATTCTTACAAGGTCCCCGGGCATACGTATATATACCCCGAGTTACATAAGTCCTTATAGGACACGGTATATGATTTCCTATCTATAACAGAAAACACTAACAAGACCTGACCGGACACGAGGTCAGGTTTCCTAAAAGAGATAAACCTTTTCCTAATAACTATAGTAATTAACTGCCACGCGCGGTCTTCACGGCTCCTTCTCGGACTCGGTCTGCTTCTTGGATCAATTTCCATTATCTGACTGCAACCGTCCTTTTGACCGAATCTGATACAAGGCCTTACCAAATTTTGGCGTTAACACCATCCCAGAGGTCGACTCCATGTAGTGATTTCCGCTTATTTTAACCAGGTGCTAAAAAACTGTTGTATGCTTGCAGGTTCTTACATCGTTTTTGGACAACAGTACAGGGATCTTCTAAAGATATAGGATGGTTACAAAGAAGAAAAACACTGCCTTGTTCAGTTGATGGTACAAACCGTTTCAAGGAGCTTTTGCGTAGCGTCAGGTGATTTTTTTTTTGCTTATGCAGTTATGCCTATTTAAAGTAACAGCAAATTCATTTCGAGAGGAATATTACAGATCCTTTGTGTAGAAGTAGAAACTACTCCCATTTGTAACAACTAGCTAAATACACATAATTTACTCTTAATTTTATATGTAGCTATCCATTTAGATTTAGTTGCGAAAGTAACAGATTTGTTCCTGGTATTAGTCCATATGGTGATATGGAGGTCCAACTTTCAATTATTATCAGTTCACGCAAAGACCAATGATACTAAAAGAGGCTTAATGTTTCAGAAATGGTATGCATTATCTGCCTAGCACACTGGTTTACTTATTCATCCTTGGTAAGGCATCTTTATCATTTGCACATAATCTTAAAATGACTAGCTTAAAATTGATCTGCCCTTATGCAGGACTTTTTAGTAATCACAGTCCACTCTACTTTGTCAATACTAAAAGAATCTTTTCGAAGATGGGGCTTACTTGCCATATTGCAAGGATTCAGAGTGAGGTAACTGAGCTCAACAAGGGTGCATGAAAGGCTTTTCTCATGTTTGTCAAGCACTAGATTTTTGTGTTCCTATCTGTTTGTCCCTGTATCACCTTTCACTTCACTCAGGCATTAGTGGAGAAAAATGCGCGGGAACTGAAACTATACATTGAAGAGCTCTACTGGGGTTCTGGTAAACAGGTGTTGCTCTTAGGACATAGCAAGGGTGGAGTTGATGCGGCTGCGGCGCTTTCATTGTACCGGTCTGAACTCAAGGGCAAGGTTGCCGGACTGGCATTGGTTCAGAGCCCATATGGTGGCACCCCGGTAGCTTCCGACATCCTTCGGGAAGGCCAACTTGTTGACAAGGCGACAAGGAAGATCGTGGAACTCATCATATGCAATCTCATCAAGGTCCTCATTATCCTGGTCTCTGTGTTACCTAATCAAGATCAATCCTTTATGAATTGTTCATACAATGACATTGTTTATTCATGCCTTGTCCATTTCATATGATATTCCTAACAAGTAAACAATTGCAGGGTGATATAAGGGCCTTGGAGGATCTCACATATGACAAGAAAAGGGACTTCATCTCCAACCACAAGCTGCCTGTCGATGAGCTACCGATCATCTCCTTCCACACCGAAGCCAGCACTGCCTCGACGATGCTCGCGTCATTGTCACACGTCGCCCAAGCTGAGCTCCTCCCATGGCTCCCGTTGCCATGGTTCTTGTCTGCACCCGAGTACGCCGAATCGGTGCTCGCCTCTCTGAAGCTCCCCGTGGTCGTGCCTGTGTCAGCAGCCATGGCCATCAGCGCGCTTCAATTGAGGCTGCGCTACGGCGACAGGAGCGACGGGCTGGTGACGCGGCGCGACGCCGAGGTGCCCGGCTCGGTGGTGGTGAGGCTGGAGAGGAGGCTGGACCATGCATGGATGGTGCACTCCACGCTGAGGAAGGATCATACCGAGGCGGATGCCACTCAGATGTGTGAGGCTCTGATGGCCATGCTTGTTGAGATTGGAAAGAAGAAATGCTGCTGATCATCATCTATACGACCCACTTCAGTTTCTCAGTTAGATTCTAGTTTGAACTTGAAACTTACTATCAATGTTTTCTTTTGAAAAACTTACTATCTAATGTCTTAATCATAGATAATGTTACAAGAAACAGTGACAAATAGAGAATGAATTTCACTTTTAAGGACCAATACAAAATGCTCTTTATTTTGGGAACGAATCCTATACACACAAGTTTTCCCGTGCACAAACAACTAACAAATATCATAAAAATTCTAAAAAAAAATTATACATGTACTTCCAATAATACTGTACCTATATATAAAGTCTTATCTTCAAATCCAAATTTATACTCTTAAAACTGTTAGATTTTTTTCAACTAAAATATAATGAATTTGAACGTGTAATACTATTGAGAGTACACGTAGAAATTTTTGTGATATTTGTTATTTGATATACGGTGTGCGTACGAAAAGCTAAAATCTATAGGATATATTCTCCTTTATTTTTCCCTGAAAATAAATACTACAGTATTTTTATTTTTCCCTGAAAACAACTACTATATGATGATAGGCTGAATAGTTTTTTTAGACTATAGACTGTATGGTTTGTTTCATATGGATCGTACAATTTCTGTAATTTTTACAGTCTTGTATGCTGATGAAAGATTCTTCTATCGAAACAAAAAGTATGGAAAGGAGGCAACGGATGCTGCAAATCGAGGATTTGAGGATTTACAATCTTGACAAAAACTGATCCAAAATCGTAAAATTTTGAACCGGTCTGAAAGTCGATTCCAATGGCTTTTGAGAAATTTAATTTTGAAATTGTAAATACGATCAAAATTGGTTGAAATTTCTTAGGTTTTTACATCTCGATGGGGTCAAAATTCCCAACGATATATCGTGAACCCTAGAGAGTACGTGTTATGTTCCGACGTATTACGCTTCACCACTAGAATGCGAAGATTTAATGTTTCTTCCCGATAAGTAATGAAGAGGGCCCACTGGCAGTGTTACTCTCCGCGCCTCCTCCCCTTAAACCCTCGTCAAAACCGCTACTTCAGAGAATATTTCCATGTCCAAATGGGCCGTGCCCCGTTGGGCCGACCATCGGTGGAACTCGACTTATTTAATGTTGAAACATGTCTTGCCTTACAAAGATATACTAACTGTTTTCTTGCTGTCCAAGAATATTGTTACCAGTGACGGGCAACCGCTACTGACAGAACAGTCTTGGCATGTTGTAGAAAGGTTTTATTACTTTCTTGAAACATTTTATGATGCAACTGTTACTTTGTCTGGTGTTTACTATCCAACTGCTAATTTAATTTTGCATAAAATTTTTGAGATTGCCACTTTATTAAAAGAATATGAAGATGACCAACTACTAGGACTTGCAGTATTTCACATAAAACAAAAATATCTTAAATACTGGAGGAATAATTCCATACTTGTATGCTTTGCATTTATTCTTGATCCTAGGGGTAAAATACGGGGTTTCTAAATATTTTGAATCTTATTGGGGATGCAATGAATATTGATTACACTAACTATTATTCTGATTCTAAGACAAAATTGTATGAAGTATTTCGAAAGTATGAAACTAAGTTTCAGGGAGTTCGCGTGCAAAGAGCCCCACCCGTCCCTGTCCCAGGTAAGAAGAAATTGCAGTGGGGCCGAATTTGGAGTGGTTCCTCTTCTTCTTCGAGCACCGGTGGTGGAAGTTCGGCCGCAGCAAGTCCTGCACACGCTTCGCTTGAAGCTCTTGAACTGTCCACCTACTTGGACAGCGACTCGATCAACCAGGAAGATCTCAACATTCTTCAATGGTGGAATGATCACAAGACCCAATATCCCGTGCTCTCAAAGCTAGCACGGGATGTGTTCACGGTGCCTGTGTCTACGGTATCATCCGAATCGGCCTTTAGTCTTTGCGGAAGAATTATTGAGGAGAGAAGAAGAAATCTCCGCAGTGAGGTGGTAGAAATGCTACTTGCGGTTAAAGACTGGGAGCTAGCTAAGGAACGTGCCCAACACACCACGGAGAACCAAGATTTGGCTAAGCAGTTCGAAAATCTTTACCTACAAAATGAGGAACTAGAGTAATCTTTTTTATTTTTGAGTATTGACCTTTAGCTGTACTCTTTTTTCTTTGTCATGGTTTTCTCAAAATTGAGTTTTTACATGACAGAGTTTTTAATGAGGCAGCTGTGTAATATCAACATCAATAAAGGTCATTGCGTTTTTTCCCTATATCTATGTAGAAATTAAATTGCATAACTATATATGTTCTTCTATTTTGCTTGTTTAAAAAATATAAAAATTTCCTCCTCTAATATCATCAAAAAATACCCTCATATTTTTTTACTCATCTCAGACAATGTTTTCACATTTTTTCATATTTTTTTACCACACCTCTAAAAAGATAGCTAAAAAGATAAAAAGATAAAAGTACTTATATTTTGTAATGCAAAACAAAATTGCCATTTCACATTATATAGTCCGGACCGTCCGAAGAGGGTGAGGATGGTCCGGACTATATAATGCAAAACAGCAATTTGTACAGTTCGGACCGTCCGAACATGGTGCGGACGGTCCGGACTATATAATGTGAAATCTCAATTTGTACGGTCCAGACCGTCCGAACAGTCGGGAGTCGGGACTCGGCGCAGGCGGAGGGCGGCGGTAGGCGGTGGAGGCCGGGGAGGCGCGCGAGGGAGGTGGCGGCGGAGGGGGCGGCGCGTAGGCGGGGAGGCGGCGGCGGAGGGCGGCGGCAGGCGCGGGAGGCCGGGGATGGCGGAGGGCGGCGGAGGGCTTTCCTACATGATGTCCATCAATCAAATCTTGATGCGCATGCTGTGGCTTATTCTCATTCACAAATTGAAAGAGCCAAAATCTGACGCTCTTGTCTATGTATCCACATTTTGTGCACGGGCTACTCAAGCTATGCTTTCTCACACAATGCCAATGTCTTGACCAGTTTGGAACTTTAGATATTCTGATGTGGATCATATCATGTAGTTACAAAGATAACTGACTTTCCATTTTGTTTTTGCAATTACTGGCGTACCTCCTTGAATGTCTTCGGGTGCATCAGTGCCATGTATACTATTCCAGACATGCATAATGAAGCTGAAAGTTTGGTTCCCATTTGGTTAGAAATCTGAACTGAAACTGTAAATGCCTGCTAATATAACTAAAATATGATGATATATACATAGTAGTAAGATGATGGAGTAATAAGAATATCAGGATATCAAAACAAGAATTGAAAGCGCGATATCCATCTGATATTCTAGAGGATATCAGGCTTACTCATATCCATATTTGCAAAACTGACACCACTCTGTTTTAGCTGCTATTATATGCTTTCTTTCAGAAGAAGAGACATTACAGAGCAAAATAGAGAATGAATTTCACTTTTAAGGACCAATACAAAATGCTCTTTATTTTGGGAACGAATCCTATACACACAAGTTTTCCCGTGCACAACAACAAACAAATATCATAAAAATTCTAAAAAAAAAATTATACATGTACTTCCAATAATACTATACCTATATATAAAGTCTTATCTTCAAATTCAAATTTATACTCTTAAAACTGTTAGATTTTTTTTACAACTAAAATATAATGAATTTGAAGGTGTAATACTATTGAAAGTACATGTACAAATTTTTCTATAAATTTTTGTGATATTTGTTATTTGATATACGGTGTGCGTACGAAAAGCTTAAATCTATAGGATAAATTCTCCTTTATTTTTCCCTGAAAATAAATACTACAGTATTTTTATTTTTCCCTGAAAACAACTACTATATGATGATAGGCTGAATAGTTTTTTTAGACGATAGACTGTACGGTTTGTTTCATATGGATTGTACAATTTCTGCAATTTTTACAGTCTTGTATGCTTGTCGGCGAAACGGGAATGGGGGTCCCACATTCCCCGGTGCTCTCCCTGGGTTCGGGGCCTGCAGCCCCGGCGCCCCATGCGTGTGGCGCCCAGGCACGAGGCTGACCCGAGCGGGTCAGCCGCCAACTACCGCATTAATGGCGAGCTGACGGCGAGATGACGGGGTGTGTCGTCCCTGACGCCCGCTCTGCTCCCTGTACAGTCAGAAGACCTTTTGACCGAGTGAGCTTCATTTTCCCACGCTCTGGCAGCCACAGTACGCCCTGTCACATCCACAAGACTTTAGCTGCTTGCAACGGCCGCGCCACGAGACGACCTACCCGCCGTGCTACACCAACTCCGGTGTGGGCTCGGCAGGCGGACGTGCGCAACATGACACATCATACCCAACTTCCTCCGTCTGGTGGGCACTGTGGACTCCCCTTACCTATAAAAGGAGGATCCATGCCAACCGGAAGGGGGGTTCGAAGGGTTCGGAAGGTTGGAAGGGCTGGAGAGTTAGTAACCTTTTTCTGCATTAAAGCCTAGCTCCATAGTTCCCAAGTTAGGGCAAGGGGCCGAGCTCCCCTTAGTAAATCCTTGTAAAACCAAATCACATTCACCTCCACATAGCTTACACACAGGAGTAGGGTATTACGCTCCCGAGCGGCCCGAACCTGTCTACACCTCCTGTCTCTCTTCCGTGTCATTGTCAGGATTCGGACAGTCCGATCCTAGAACGGACGGTCCGAACCCCACTATCTCTCAGCCCGGGTCCCCGGGCCCGAGCACAGATCGTCCTTCGGACGCCGCATTCGTCTGGGGAACAGCCCCCCGGCCGAATCTCAAAGGGGGGTCTCCTGACCTCCCGCGGTTGGAGTTTCATCCTCCGACTGCTAGCGCGCCAGGTAGGGGGGGTTTTTTCTTCCTCAGGTGACACGCCGGCGCCCCTGACACTGACACCCTCCATGGTAGGAGGCCATCGTCCACGAGACTCCGACGAGGAGTCTGGCGGCTTCACCCCGCCGGGCGACATTAGCCCTGCGGTGAATCCGCCGCGTTCCCCCTCATCTTCCTGGGGGTGCGCGGCGCGTGCTCGGCGGGCCGAGCTCTTTCCGCGGCGACCTGGCCGTGCGGCCTCGGCCCCTTCCGTCGGGGAGGGGGCCGGTAAGTGCCCCGCCGGGTCTGCCGCGGCCTCATCTATGAGGCGTGAACGGACGCGCCGTACCACGGCGCGCCGTACCCTCAACTTTCAGTCAGCGACGCCGTAGGGAGCCCTCTTGGCGGCAGAAGCCCTCCTGCGCCACCCCCGGCCTTTACCGGGGGAGGAGGCCGGGAGCGGCGTTGGCTCAACAAGGTCGCTGACCTGGTGGGCGCGGCCCATCGTCGGGTCGCCGCCGGCGGCCATGCAGGGGCCGGCAGCGCCGACCGCGCGACTTCTAGCGCGAGCCGGCCTACCGCCCCGAAACAGAATCAAGCCCGGGGCGCAGCGCCTCACGCCCCGCCTAGGACCAACAAGGGCGCGGGCGACCTCCGCAATCGGCTGAACCGGTTGCGGACTCACGAGGATGCCCGGGTCACTTTGGAGCGGCAGCGTGAGCGGCGCACAGACGCCGCCAAGCTTCCCGAGGCCCAGGCCTCCAGCTCCAACCCGCCGACGGGGAGCTGTCGTCCATCGCCTGAGCTTGCCCACTACGGTGCCTCGGGTTGCCTGGCCCTCTCCCCTGGCCTCCGGCAGGTGTGTTGGCCGGCCAAGTTCTGGCCCAACCTGCCGGAGAAATACGATGGCTCCGTGGACTCCACAGAGTTCTTGCAGATATACACCACTGCCATCCAGGCGGCGGGCGGAGACGAGACGGTGATGGCGAACTACTTCCCCGTCGCCCTCAAAGCCCAGGCTCGCTCCTGGATGATGAACCTCCCCGAGGGGTCCATCTACTCGTGGGAGAACCTTTGCCACCAGTTTGTGGCAAACTTCCAGGGCACCTTCCCGCGCCCTGGAACCGAAGCGGACCTCCACGCCCTACGTCAGAGTAGGGGTGAGGCGCTGAGGCACTTTCTACAGTGCTTCAGCCAGGTGCGCAACACCATCCCTCACATCGCCCCCCATGCGGGCAGGAAGTGGTGCTCCATCCACGAGACGGACCGCCACGACCTCACGGAGTGTCGCGCCGTCCAAAACTTGGCCGAGCGCACCAAGAAGTTCCAACAGGAGCGGCAGCAAGCCAAGCCCGCTACCGATTCGGAGCAGCCTCTCGAGTTGCAAGAACCCAAGAATGTCCTCGCCACCCTCGACGGTGGGGCACACGCTCACTCCTCGCGCCGTGGCTTCAAGGCCATGAAGCGCGAGCTATTGGCAGTGACCTCGGGCCCAGCGGCGTCCCAGAGGCTGAAGTGGTCGGACATTCCGATCACCTTCGGCCCCACGGACCATCCGGCCCGGGTACCTGGGGAGGGGCAGTTCGCCCTGGCGGTCTCCCCCACCATCTGCAACGTGAAGGTGGGCCGCGTCCTCATCGACGGGGCGCCGCCCTCAACATCCTTTCCCCCGAGGTATTTGAGAAGATCAAGGCCCCGGGGACGAATCTTGCGCCCTCGTTGCCCATCATTGGGATTACGAAGGGCCTCACTTGGCCCCTCGGCCAGGTCTCATTGCCCGTCACCTTCGGTGACCACGGCAACTTCCGCACCGAGCACGTCGTTTTCGACGTCGCCGAGTGCAACCTCCCGTACAACGCGGTCCTCGGGCGCCCCGCGTTGGTGATGTTCATGGCGGTTAGGCACTACGCGTACCTAACCATGAAGCTCCCGGGCCCCTCGGGCCCGATCATAGTCCTCGGGGACGTGAAAGCTGCCCTCTCGTGCGCTGAGCAGCGCGCGGCCGACATCGCCCCCGCAGCTCTTGACACGGCGGGCGGTGCGGGGCCTTCGCTGCGTCGCGCCCCCAAGCCGCGCATCGTCACCACCGACGCAGAGCTAGTCAAGGAGGTCGTCCTCGGTGATGACCCGTCTCGGACCGTCAAAGTTGGCGGTTCGCTGGACGACAAATAGGAAAGCGCGCTCATCGCCTTCCTTCGGGCAAACACCGACGTCTTCGCCTGGCAACCGTCGGACATGCCCGGGGTCCCTAGGGGGGTGATTGAGCATCGCTTGGCCATCCGCGCGGGCTCGCGCCCGGTGCGGCAAAAGGTACGACGGCAGGCCCCGGAGCGCCAAGCCTTCGTCCGTGAGGAGATCGACAAACTTCTCGCTGCCAGCTTCATCGGCGAAGTCGTCCACCCGGAGTGGCTGGCCAACCCAGTCGTCGTCCCCAAATCCAACGGAAAGCTGCGAATGTGCATAGACTACACCGACCTCAACAAGGCTTGCCCCAAAGATCCATTCCCTCTGCCTCGCATAGACCAGATAGTCGACTCCAACGCGGGGTGCGACCTCTTGTGTTTTCTTGATGCTTATGCAAGATACCATCAGATCGGCATGGCAGAGGAGGATGAGGAAAAGACCTCCTTCATCACCCCCCAGGGGGCCTTTTGTTATATGTGCATGCCTTTTGGGTTGAAAAATGCTTGTTCAACATTCCAGCGTGCTGTCCGCGTAACATTTGAATCGCAGCTAGGTCGCAACATGGAGGCCTACGTCGATGATTTGGTCCTGAAGTTGCGTGACCGTGTCACCCTGCTTCACGACTTGGCCGAGACGTTCAGCAACCTCCGATGCACGAGGATGAAGCTGAACCCGAAAAAGTGTGTCTTCGGGGTCCCGGCCGGCAAGCTTCTCGGGTTCCTCGTGTCCAGCCGCGGCATTGAGGCGAACCCGGAGAAGATAGCGGCAATCGACCGCATGCGCCCCCCGACGAGGCTTCGGGAGGCCCAGAAGTTGACCGGATGCGTGGCCACGCTAGGCCGCTTCATCTCCAGGCATAGGGAGCGCGCCCTCCCCTTATTCAAGCTTCTCAAGAAAACCAAGCGGTTCACCTGGACCGGCAAGGCCGAACAAGCCCTTGACGAGCTCAAGAGGTACCTGACTACGCCCCCTGTCCTCGTGGCACCGGCACCAGAGGAGCCCTTGTTGCTCTACATTGCGGCAACCCCGCAGGTGGTGAGCGCGGCGCTCGTCGTCGAGCGCCCCTTACCAGACGGGGCGCGAGTACCCAGACCGCATCGCCTTCACAAGAGCAGGTCTGGGGAAGTCGCCACGATACCTCCCACATCCAAGCCCGGGCCTCCGGATCCCGGCACATATCAAACCACATTTCAGTCCGGGGCCTCCGGGCCTCGGGCACATATTCGAGCCAGGGCACAGGTTCTTGGGGCCATGTCCCAGAATCCGCTCCTCGAGCCCAACACCGCGGAGCCAAAACCAGGGCAGCCTCACCAAGGCGAGTGCGTGCCTAGGAACGTGGCGCCCAGAATAACCTCAACACTATCGCAACCAGATGGGGCGCAAGTACCCGGACAGCATCGCCTTGGCGAGAACGAGTTTGGGGAAGTTGTCCCGACACATCCCATATCCATGCCCGGGCCTCCGGATCCCGGCACACACCAAACCGCATTCCAGCTAGGGCCCCCGGGCCCCGGGTCTACATGTCCTCCCGGCCGCGAGAGCTCGCTCCCTTCCGGGGGAGTTGAGCCCGGGACATCGGCCCCCGTCGGGCCGAGATCGGGGAACACGCAACAGAAGCCGGTGTACTTCGTCAGCGAGGTACTCCGTGACGGCAAATCACGCTATCCCCAGGCGCAGAAGATGCTCTACGCGGTTCTCATCACTTCCAGGAAGCTTCGCCACTACTTCCAGGCACACAAGGTATCGGTAATCACCTCCTTCCCGCTTGGGCAGATATTGCATAACCGGGAGGGAACAGGCCGTGTCGCCAAGTGGGCGGTCGAGCTCGCTGAATTCGACCTCCATTTCCAAGCGCGCCACGCCATCAAAAGCCAAGTCCTGGCGGATTTTCTGGCAGAGTGGACGCCGGGGCCCTTGCCGGACCCTGTGCTTGACGTCGGGTTCCCGGCCCTCGAGCTGGCTCCCGATCTCCGCCTCCACTGGACAATGAACTTCGACGGCTCCTGCGCCAGACAGGCTTCTCTCCCCAGCGCCGGGGCCGGGGTCATCCTCGTGTCTCCTGCCGGGGACGAGTTCCGCTTCATCATCCACCTCAACTTCGGAGGCACCAACAACATGGCCGAGTATGAGGTCCTTCTCGCTAGCCTCCAGGCAGCAATAGCCCTCGGGGTCCGACGGTTGTGCGCACAGGGCGACTCCGAGCTCGTCATCAACCAGGTGTCCCGGGAGTACCAAACTCTGGACCCCCAGTTGGCCGCGTATGTGGACGAAGTGCGGAGGCTCAAGCGCCGCTTCGATGACCTCAGGCTTTGCCACGTCCCTCGCAGTCACAACCTCGCCGCCGACGAGCTCTCAAAACTGGCGTCCTCTCGGGCACCGGCCCCTCCGAGAGTTTTTCAGGAAGCCCTCGAGGCCCCTTCGGTAGCCTCGTCCGGGATTCTGGGGGCCACCCCCGAGCCCGGGCCCGAGCCGGACACGCACGCCCAGTCGCAGGACTTGGTCCTTGCGGCCGGACCCAGTGCGCCTTCCTGGATGGGTGAGATCCGGGCATATCTTCTCCGAGCACACCTCCCCGAAGATGACACGGAAGCCGAAAGAGTGGCGCGCTTGTCTAAGCACTACGTTATGGTAGATGGGGACCTCTACCGGCGTGGCGCCAACGGCGTCCTACTCAAGTGCATCCCGCGTGATTCCGGCACCGAGATCCTCGCCGACATCCACGAAGGGGAATGTGGCAGTCACGCCGCATTTCGATCCCTGGTCGGTAAGGCTTTTCGGCAAGGATTTTATTGGCCTACAGCTTTGCAGGACGCGTTCGACCTCGTCCAGCGCTGCCGCGCATGCCAGTTTCATGCCAAACAGAGCCACCTGCCGGCGCAAGCACTCCAGGTGATCCCCCTGTCTTGGCCCTTCGCGGTCTGGGGGCTCGATATCCTCGGCCCCTTCCCCTGGGCAGTCGGGGGCTATCGGCATCTGTATGTCGCCATCGACAAGTTCACGAAGTGGCCGGAAGCGTTCCCCGTAATCGACATCGACAAGCACTCAGCGCTCAAGTTTATCCGGGGAATCACCAGCCGCTTCGGAATCCCCAACCGCATTATCACCGATAACGGCACGCAGTTCACTAGCGAGCTCTTCGGCGAATACTGCTCCGACGTCGGCATCAAGCTCTGCTTCACCTCCCCTGCCCACCCTGCCAGCAATGGGCAGGCCGAGTGAGCGAACGCCGAGATCATGCGCAGCCTCAAGACAAGGTCCTACAACGACCTTAAGAAACACGGCGTCAAGTGGATCAACGAGCTCCCAGCGATCTTGTGGGCAAATCGTACCACACCAAACCGGGCGACTGGGGAGACCCCGTTCTTCTTGGTGTACGGGGCCGAGGCCGTTCTGCCGTCAGAACTCACCTTCGGCTCCCCTCAGGTACGGCGCTACAGCGACAACGCCGACCACGACAACATGCAGCTCGACAACCTCGACTTCCTCGAGGAACGAAGACGGCACGCCTCGCTCCGAGTCGCCCGTTACCAGCAGAGCCTCAAGCGCTATCACCAGCGCAAGGTTCGGGCCCGATCACTCCAGGTCGGGGACCTAGTCCTCCGCCGTGTCCTTACACGTGCCGGAAAGAATAAACTTTCCCCCATGTGGGAAGGCCCCTTCCTGGTGATAGGTGTCTCCCGACCGGGCTCGGTAAGACTGGGCCAGGAGGATGGGACCCCGCTTCCCAATCCCTGGAACATCGAGCACCTTCGCAAGTTTTATCCATAAACATATCCCGTAAGTTGCAGGGAGCTCGGGCCAGCGTCGGTTTCCTCCAAAACTCAACGCTGGCCGGGGGCCCCATGTGTATACACTTCATATAAACAGCTTTTTTAATATCCTCCTTGGTGTCGTCCTTTGTCCTTTTCTATGTGTTGCGTCCGCGGGTGTCCCATCCCTTGGAGGCATATCAGTGCCACGCCCGTGCGGCGGTTGAGGTTTGCGCATTATCATCAGTCCCTTACCGACGAGTACTCGTGCCCCGACGTACTAGGTCCAGGGTGTTGTCGACCTCGCGGGGACCTGATGGCGCCCTCCGGGAGGCGCCCCGTGTCCCTGCGGCTCCGATGCCCTGCCTGGCTAGTTTCGGGGTCGGTTCTTTCCGGAGGTTGGGGGTGAAATGCTTATGCGTAATCCTTTCCTCTGCACGATCGCGACCGTGAGGATGCCTTCGGGAGGTGGTCGACCCCACGGTTCGTAGCATGGAATGGACAAGGAGACGAGCCAAGTACTCTCACGGTTCATCGTGTGCAGACTAGATCTTCCCCGGCAGACTTAAGTAGGTGCTCGCTCAGCACCCGGGAAGGTCCTCCGGACCGGGGGCCCAAGGCAAGCGTGCCAGGGAAGGTCCCGGGACAGGGGCCCGAGGTGTCCCATCTCCGGACGGTCCTCGGGCCTAGCCTAGAGCTCGCAGTGCTCCTGGCCCCGAGGTCATGCCCACGCAGCTGCACCACGCTTTCCAACATCCAGATACGCATCTTACTCAACTTTATGCTTCGCTCGGCTATGTATCCTTCCTTCGCTTGTATGGCCACGCGTTTCGCTCCCCTCGGCCCCGGGCGCAAGCGGAACTTGGCCGAAGCCGCGCACATGGGCCGCTGGGTCAGTGCTGCCCCGGTTGCCGTGGCCTGATGGCCGGGTCGTGGACCGCGCCCCGGACACTGTCGATGCCCCGGGGTCTCGGGCAGCGCCCCCCGTTGGGCCAGCTTAGATTCCCGGGGCGGGCAGCGGTGCCCGGCCCGCCAGCTCCTCCCCGGCCACCGCCAAGGCGCCGAGTGCTTCGCTACCTGGCGACCCCGTGCCCGGTCGAGGTCGGTCCCCGAGAGGCTCCCGGCGAGTCAAAGGCCACGAGCTTAACGCTTTGGCCGTACCTAACCTATGCAGCGCCCCCGGGGCCAGTAGCGCCCGGGACGTGGAGGGCCCGCGGGTCCGCTAGACGGACCTAACCGTCCCAGGGGCAACCCCTAGCCGTCCCCCATGTGGGGGGAGCGGGATCTGGACCGGTGACCGGTCTAACCGTCGCCCCAAGTCGGACGGACCGAATGCCTAAGATCGGACCGTCCCCCCACGGATCGGACCGTCCGAATCACCTGGCTGAGTTTCCGGAGCGGGCAACACAATAATCCAAGGTGCGAAAATATAAACATCATTACATACATATACAAATGGTTTTTCCTTGTACAAGATAGGCAAAATTGGAGCGCAAGCATGAGCGGAGGCCGGGAGATGTTGCCATCCGGGGGGGGGGGGTCACATCTCCTCATCAGAACTCGTCTTCTTCGAATTCTCGTCAGTCGTCGGCTCCTCGGGGCGCTCGCCGCGGTCGAAGAACCCAGCTACCGTTGCAGCGGCCTCGCCCATGGCTTTCCGTGCATCCTCCTCCCCCTTGGCCGGGAACCCCTCGAGTGCCGGGGCTAGGGAGAAATCCGCGTCCCGAGCCCGGTAGCACCCGAGGACGTACTCCGCCACCTGCATGGCGAGTTCTGTTCCCTCCTCCAAAACTTCATGAATTCGCTGGGGGAGCGAGTCCAGCGTGTCCACCAATTCGCCGAACTCCACCAGCCCCCGATCGGCCCCAGCGGGCAGATCGGTCTTCTGTGGGGGCGCCCGGACGCCGATGCCCTTGAGGCACCTCCGGACCCTGGAACCGTACTGGCCCAGGCAGGTTGTGATCTCGCCATCGAGCTCCTTCCAGAGGGCGAGGCTAGTGTGCGCCAACCTCAGCCGTTTCTCTGCCCTGGCCAGCTTCTCGGCTGAGCTGGCCGCGCTTGTCAATAGCGGGGAGCCGCTTGGCGCGACCCGCTCAGCAGCCTCGAGGTCGACCATGCTTTTCCGAGAGGCCTCCATCTCCGCCTGCCGGGCCTCAACAGCCGTGACCGCCGCCTCCCGCCAAGCCAGGGAGTTCTCCTTGTCCTCCAGGATCGCCTCTCACGTCCCGAGGGCCTTGACTTGGGCATCGAGCTCGGTGGCTAGCATCTTCACCTGCTCCGCCTCGCGTCGGTGGTCGGCCTCCCGTCCTGCGAGGCTCTCTTCCCAAGATGCCAGCCTTTTCTCCTGGCCCTGGAGGCGCCTCACGCCGTCCTGGGCCATGGCGCTGGAAAGCTTGGCGGCCTCCTCGCTGATCGCTGCGGCTTCCTCCCGCGCTCGGACCTCACACTCCCGGGCCGCGAGATCGGCTTCCTTGCCCCGGAGACGGTCCTCCCGGGAGGTCATCTCTTTTTCCCGGGCCTCCACCTTGGACCGGGCGCGGGAGGCCTCGTCGGCGGCAACCTTGGCAGCGGCCTCCACTTGGGCGATGCGCCCCTCCGCCGCCTCGATTTCCTACCGGCGGGTCGCCACGAGGATTTCGGTGGCAACCGTACGGACAGTGAGCCCCTCCGCTGCCACCGCAATCGCTGCCTGCCTGCTCTCGAGCTCCGCCTAGAGCCGAGCGGACTCGCGCTGCTCACGGCGGGCCGCCACCTGTACTTCGCCGGCGGCGACAACTAGTTGCCCAGCGTGGCGTGCAGCGTCTCGGGCCCCGCGCCGCGCCTGGTCGCGGCGCAGCAAAAAGGACCAGGGCCCGCTCCCCCTCGTGGGACGCGGCGAGGCCCTGGCGTCCCCTTCTCCCCGCAGCGGGGACCACAGTCGTCCCGCGGAGCCCGCTCCGGCGTGGCCACCCGCCTCCATATCCACCACCGCACCCGGCGATGGCGGGGCGCGGCGGGACACGGCGACGCCATCGGCGCGTCCCCAGTGCCGCCTCCGGCTGGGGCCGGCGGCGCCATTGTCGGCCCCTGGCTCTTCCTGTAAAGGCCGGAACCAGACAGATAAGAGCTAGGTCGGGAAACACAAGGGGAAACGTGCTAAGCGAGAAGGGCCGAATAGAGTTGAGGCGCTTACTTAGCCCGGGGCCCCTTGAAGCTCCACGTCTTGGGCCCCAAAAGTGGCCGGTCGCCGCCGCGGAGTCCCGCCTTCCCTAGAGACGCGCCCAGGGCGGCGGTGCCGGACGGAGCTTCGGGCGCTCCCGGTGCCTGCTCAACGTCGCCCCCCGTGCCCGAGGGCGTCTTATCGCCCCCCACGTCGGGGACGGCCACAATGGCCTCGGTCATCCTGCGATCCGCGTGGCCCAGGGAGGCAGTGGCCGGGACAACGGCCACCGGAGCAGGAGTCTTCACTCTTTTTGATGCCGCGAATCCTAAATCGGGACCCACGGACCGCTTCCCCTCCTTCTTCGACAGTACCGGCTCTTCGGCCGGCACATCCTCTCCCCCCGAGGCGTTGAGTACCTCGACGATCTTGGGGGTGACTTGCGAGACGATGATGCCCACGGCGTCGAATCGCGGGAGGGCCTTCTGGATCCTCGTCCGCCCGCGGTTAGTGCAAAGCGGCGTCACGCCGCCCGGGAGCGCGCGGTCCGCCGCGCCCCCTCCTTCCAGCACCGACGCCATCAGCAGGCCCATCGCCGCCCCGTTGAGGTTGTCGGGGTGGGTCCTAGTGATGTCCTTGGGCCCGGTGTACAGCCAACATGGCCGGGACCTTCGGCTGAGCGGCGCCAATCGTCGCGCTGAGGAAATCGCCGACGACCATGTATGCGTTCAACCCACCGGCCACCAGGTCAGCGATGCGCGCCAACACTGGCGCGAACCGCGCGTCTTCCAGCGGTGACTCGGTCCAGCTTCTTGCCTTCTGGGCCGCTGCGGCCGGAGCCGAAGCCGGTCGTTGGCGTCGACACCGATGTAGACCCAGTTCTGGCGCCACAAATCCCATTTATTCTTCAGTGCCATCGGGATGAACTCGACGCCGGGGCGGCCGTGGAAGTATACGCAGCCTACCCGCTCAGGCAGGTCGGTGGCCTTGTTCTTCGACGCGCTCTTCATGGTGAAGTAGCGCCGGAAAAGGTCCACCGAGGGCATGACGCCCACAAACATTTCGCACAAATGTGCGAAAACCCCCAGCACCATCACGGCATTGGGGGTCAAGTGCAACATCTGCACCTCATACGTCTCCAGCACCTGGAAGAAGAAATAAGAGAACGGCGGAATTAACCCGCCGACCGCGTAATCAACGAAGTACACTGCTTCGTTGATGCGCATGCTGTGGCTTATTCTCATTCACAAATTGAAAGAGCCAAAATTTGACGCTCTTGTCTATGTATCCACATTTTGTGCACAGGCTACTCAAGCTATGCTTTCTCACACAATGCCAATGTCTTGACCAGTTTGGAACTTTGGATATTCTGATGTGGATCATATCTTGTAGTTACAAAGATAACTGACTTTCCATTTTCTTTTTGCATTTACTGGCGTACCTCCTTGAATGTCTTCTGGTGCATCAGTGCCATGTATACTGTTCTAGACATGCATAATGAAGCTGAAAGTTTGGTTCCCATTTGGTTAGAAATCTGAACTGAAACTGTATATGCCTGCTAATATAACTAAAATATGATGATATATACATAGTAGTAATATGATGGAGTAATAAGAATATCAGGATATCAAAACAAGAATTGAAAGCGCGATATCCATCTGATATTCTAGAGGATATCAGGCTTACTCATACCCATATTTGCAAAACTGACACCACTCTGTTTTAGCTGCTATTATATGCTTTCTTTCAGAAGAAGAGACATTACAGAGCAAAATAGAGAATGAATTTCACTTTTAAGGACCAATACAAAATGCTCTTTATATTGGGAACGAATCCTATACACACAAGTTTTCCCGTGCACAACAACTAACAAATATCATAAAAATTCTAAAAAAAATTATACATGTACTTCCAATAATACAATACCTATATATAATGTCTTATCTTCAAATTCAAATTTATACTCTTAAAACTGTTAGATTTTTTTACAACTAAAATATAATGAATTTGAAGGTGTAATACTATTGAAAGTACATGTACAAATTTTTCTAGAAATTTTTGTGATATTTGTTATTTGATATACGGTGTGCGTACGAAAAGCTTAAATCTATAGGATATATTCTCCTTTATTTTTCCCTGAAAATAAATACTACAGTATTTTTATTTTTCCCTGAAAACAACTACTATATGATGATAGGCTGAATAGTTTTTTTAGACGATAGACTGTACGGTTTGTTTCATATGTGTCGAAGGATGAAACTCCGACGGCGGGAAGTCTGGTGAACCCTCTTTGAGGTTCGGCCAGGGGAGTGGTTCTCAGGCGAATGCGGCGTCCGGTGGAAGAATGGATCAATCAATGCTTGGGAGCCGGGGGCCCGGGCTGAGAGATAGCGGAGTTCGGACCGTCCGTTCAAGGATCGGACCGTTCGAATCCCAACGATGGCACAAAAGAGAGACAGGAGGCGTAGACAGGTTCGGGCCGCACGGAGGCGTAATACCCTACTCCTGTGTGTTTGGCTATCTGGGAGAAATGAATATGGGTCGCTGTGTTACAAGGTGAACTCGGCTCGCGGCCGGAGCTGAGGAAGACGAACAGTAGCGAGAGTGTGAGCTAGAGAGCGGGTCCTAGCCAGAGAGCCCTTAGTTGCTGCTAATCCTGAAGCTTTTTCCTTTTCTTTCAGCTGGGCATGGATCCTCCTTTTATCGCCAAAGGGACTCCACAGTGCCTGGAAATCATGCTTAGAGGAAGCTAGCTACCATTCGTCTCTGTCGCACGCACGCGGCCGCCTGCCACGCCGCGCCGGAGGGACGTCTAGTCGCCGCTTGCTCGGCTGCTGCGGGTGGCTGGAGCTGGTCCGCTGTCGCCATGCCGGGGTCTGTGCTGCACGTTTTGTCGGCACCTCGCTCCGCTGCGGGTGGCTGTGCAGAGCACATCCGGTCGTCTTACCGCTCGGCTGCCGCGGGCGGCTGTGGCAGAGCATGTCTGGTGGTCTTGCCGCTTGGCTGCTGCGGGCGACCAGATTATGGAGATGTGACAGCGTATGGCTCTGCTCTCTGTCGGGAGACAGGCAGGAGGCGCCCCGTCGTCTCGCCATTAATGCGGGTAGTTGGGGAGCTGGTGCGCTCCCAGGGAATGCGCCCCGGGACCGTGTGTGTGGGTCCCAGGGCCGGGGAATGTCCTCGGAACAAGAGCCCGAGGAAGACACACCCGGGCAGGCGCACCCGGGCACGAGGTGGCGCACCCGGGCGAGGCGCACCCGGGGAAGCGCTCCCGGGCCCAGGAAAGACGCACCCGGGCATGGGTGGCGCACCCGGGCCCGGACAGCGCTCGGGCCCTGGGCACTTAGCGGGAGAGCCGGCCGCCAATTGTGCAGAATGTGGGCCCCGGAGTAGCCGACGTGGTAGAAGACCCATGAGACCCCGGGATCCGTGGGACCCCCAGTCGCGTTTCGCCGACAATATGGATCGTACAATTTCTGCAATTTTTACAGTGTTGTATGTTGATGAAAGATTCTTCTATCTAAACAAAAAGTACGGAAAGGAGGCAACGGATGGCGCAAATCGAGGATTTGAGGGTTTACAATCTTGACAAAAATGGATCCAAAATCGTAAAATTTTGAACCGGTCTGAAAGTCGATCTTGAGGGGTAATTCCAATGGCTTTTGAGAAATTTAATTTTGAAATTGTAAATTCGATCAAAATTGGTTGAAATTTCTTAGGTTTTGACAACTCGATGGGGTCGAAATTCCCAACGATATATCGTGAACCATGGAGAGTACGCTTTATGTTCCGACGTATTACGCTTCACCACTAGAACGCGAAGATTTGATGTTTCTTCCCGATACGTAATGAACAGGGCCGACTGGCAGTGTCACTCTCCGCGCCTCCTCCCCTTAAACCCTCGTCAAAACCGCTGCTTCAGAGAATATTTCCATTTCTACCCCTTCCTCCCCTTCACCTCCCTCCGCCGCCGCCGCAGCCATGGCGACGCGGCGATGCCTCCTCCGTCTCCTCTCGCGCCGCCTCATCGCTCACAGTCCTCAGCCCCTGGCGCCGGCCTCTATCGCGGCACGAACCCTAATGTCCTTGTCCCAGTCCCTCGCGCCGCACAGCCCCCGCGTCCTGGTCCGGACTATATAACGTGGAATGGCAACAATTTGTACAGTGCGGACCGTCCTAACAACTTGAGGATGGTCCGGACTATATAATGTGAGATGGCAATAATTTGTACAGTACAGACCGTCCGAACAGGGTGAGGATGGTCCGGACTGTATAATGTAAAATAGCAACAATTTGTACAGTGCGGACCGTCCGAACAGCTTGAGGATGGTCCGGACTATACAATGTGAAATGGCAATTTGTACGGTTCGGACCGTCGGAACAAGGTTAGGATGGTCCGGACTATATAATGTGAAATTGCAACAATTTGTACATTATGGACCGTCCGAAAAGGGTGAGGATGGTCCGGACAATATAATGTGAAATGGCAACAATTTGTACAGTGCGGTCCATCCTAACAACTTGAGTATGGTCTGGACTATATAATGTGAAATGGCAATTTGTACATTTCGGACCGTCCGAAAAGGGTGAGGATGGTCCGGACTATATAATGTGAAATGGCAACAATTTGTACAGTGCGGTCCGTCCTAACAACTTGAGTATGGTCTGGACTATATAATGTGAAATGGCAATTTGTACATTTCAGACCGTCCGAACATGGTGAGGATGGTCCGGACTATATAATGTGAAATGGCAACAATTTGTACAGTGCGGACCGTCCTAACAGCTTGAGGATGGTCCGGACTACATAACGTGAAATGGAAACTTGTACAGTCCGGACCGTCCGAACAAGGTGAGGATGGTCCGGACTATATAACGTGAAATGGCAACAATTTGTACAGTACGGACCGTCCGAACATGGTGTAGATGGTCCGGACTATATAATTGAAAAGGCAACAATTTGTACAGTCGACCGTCCTAACAACGTCCGGACTATATAATGTGAAATGGCAATTTGTACAGTTCGGACCGTCCGAACATGGTGAGGATGGTCCGGACTATATAATGTGAAATGGCAACAATTTGTATAGTACAGACCGTCCAAACATGGTGAGGATGGTCCGGACTATATAATGTGAAATGGCAACAATTTGTACAGTACGGACCATCCGAACAGGGTGAGGATGGTCCGGACTATATCTTTTACGTGTTGATTTTCTTTTTCATGCCAGAACATGTGTTTGGTACATCGACTGGATCCAGAACATCGTGAATTCCAATTCTCCTTGCTATAAAGTTCATTGCCTGCCACCGAAAGATACATTCATGGAGAGGCTTCTTTGCTGCCCATTAGTAATTCTACAGAAGACCAGCCCCCAAAGGACTATCTGAAGCCATTGTTGTCAGAAAAGGCTTGTCCAGTATTTGTCAAAGGTTTAGTTTTTCTAATTTCCCTAACCATAATGTTAATACTATAAATAATTAGTTATATTCAGTTTGCAACTATTTGTTCTGTCAGATCATATGCTAGGTTTCCCCTTTTTTTTGCATGGCTTCAGATTGGGACAACAGTTGGCATTCCATTTGCGAAAAGTGTGCAGTGCTTTTGCAAGCGAGGCTCATGCTAAACTAGCCAGGTTAGTTGCTGCCGTCAAATTTCCAACTTTTATGTGTTGCCTCCATTCTTGACCAGCTGAGGAAACTTTGCCATCCCAGAGGTTGACTCCATGTAGTGATTTCCGCTTATTTTAACCAAGTGCTAAAAAACTGTTGTATGCTCGCAGGTTCTTATATCCTTTCTGGACAATAGTACAGGGATCTTCTAAAGATATAGGATGGTTACAAAGAACAAAAACACTGCCTTGTTCACTTGATGGTACAAACCGTTTCAAGGAGCTTTTGCATAGCGTCAGGTGATTTTTTTTTTTGCTTATGCAGTTATAGCTATTTAAAGTAACAGCAAATTCATTTCGAGAAAATATTACAGATCCTTTGTGTAGAAGTAGAAACTACTCCCATTTGTAACAACTAGCTAAATACACATAATTTACTCTTAATTTTATATGTAGCTATCCATTTAGATTTAGTTGCGAAAGTAACAGATTTATTCCTGGTATTAGTCCATATGGTGATATGGAGGTCCAACTTTCAATTATTATCAGTTCACGCAAAGACCAATGATACTAAAAGAGGCTTAATGTTTCAGAAATGGTATGCATTATCTGCCTAGCACACTGGTTTACTTATTCATCCCTGGTAAGGCATCTTTATCATTTTGCACATAATCTTAAAATGACTAGCGTAAAATTGATCTGCCCTTATGCAGGACTTTTTAGTAATCACAGTCCACTCTACTTTGTCAATACTAAAAGAATCTTTTCGAAGATGGGGCTTACTTGCCATATTGCAAGGATTCATAGTGAGGTAACTGAGCTCAACAAGGGTGCATGCAAGGCTTTTCTCATGTTTGTCAAGCACTAGATTTTTGTGTTCCTATCTGTTTGTCCCTATATCACCTTTCACTTCACTCAGGCATCAGTGGAGAAAAATGCGCGGGAACTGAAACTATACATTGAAGAGCTCTACTGTGTTCTGGTAAACAGTGTTGCTCCTGGGACATAGCAAGGGTGGAGTTGATGTGGCTGCGGCGCTTTCATTGTACTAGTCTGAACTCAAGGCAAGGTTGCCAGACTGGCATTGTTCAGAGCCCATATGGTGGCACCCCGGTAGCTTCCGACATCCTTCAGGAAGGCCAGCTTGCTGACAAGGCGACAAGGAAGATCGTGGAACTCATCATATGCAAACTCATCAAGGTCCTCATTATCCTGGTCTCTGTGTTACCTAATCAAGATCAATCCTTTATGAATTGTTCATACAATGACATTGTTTATTCATGCCTTGTCCATTTCATATGATATTCTTAACAAGTAAACAATTGCAGGGTGATACAAGGGCCTTGGAGGATCTCACATATGACAAGAGAGAGGACTTCATCTCCAACCACAAGCTGCCTACCGATCATCTCCTTCCACACCGAAGCCAGCACTGCCCCAACGATGCTCGCGTCATTGTCACGCGTCGCCCAAGCCGAGCTCCTCCCATGGCTCCCATTGCCATGGTTCTTGTCTGCACTCGAGTACGCCGAATCGGTGCTCGCCTCTCTGAAGCTCCCCGTGGTCGTGCCTGCGTCGGCAGCCATGGCCATCAGCGCGCTTCACCTGAGGCTGCGCTACGGTGACAGGAGCGACGGGCTGGTGACGCGGAGCGACGCCGAGGTGCCCGGCTCGGTGGTGGTGAGGCCGGAGAGGAGGCTGGACCATGCGTGGATGGTGCACTCCACGCTGAGGAAGTATCATACTGAGGCGGATGCCACTCAGATGTGTGAGGCTCTGATGGCCATGCTTGTTGAGATTGGAAAGAGGAAATGCTGCTGATCATCATCTATACGACCCGCTTCAGTTTCTCAGTTAGATTCTAGTTTGAACTTGAAACTTACTATCAATGTTTTCTTTTGAAAAACTTACTATCTAATGTCTTAATCATAGATAATGTTACAAGAAACAGTGACAAATAGAGAATGAATTTCACTTTTAAGGACCAATACAAAATGCTCTTTATTTTGGGAACGAATCCTATACACACAAGTTTTCCCGTGCACAACAACTAACAAATATCATAAAAATTCAAAAAAAAAAATTATACATGTACTTCCAATAATACTATACCTGTATATAAAGTCTTATCTTCAAATTCAAATTTATACTCTTAAAACTGTTAGATTTTTTTTACAACTAAAATATAATGAATTTGAAGGTGTAATACTATTGAAAGTACATGTACAAATTTTTCTAGAAATTTTTGTGATATTTGTTATTTGATATACGGTGTGCGTACGAAAAGCTTAAATCTATAGGATATATTCTCCTTTATTTTTCCCTGAAAATAAATACTATAGTATTTTTATTTTTCCCTGAAAACAACTACTATATGATGATAGGCTGAATAGTTTTTTTTGACGATAGACTGTACGGTTTGTTTCATATGGATCGTACAATTTCTGCAATTTTTACAGTCTTGTATGCTGATGAAAGATTCTTCTATCGAAACAAAAAGTACGGAAAGGAGGCAACGGATGCCGCAAATCGAGGATTTGAGGGTTTACAATCTTGACAAAAACGGATCCAAAATCGTAAAATTTTGAACCGGTCTGAAAGTCGATCTCGAGGTGTAATTCCAATGGCTTTTGAGAAATTTAATTTTGAAATTGTAAATTCGATCAAAATTGGTTGAAATTTCTTAGGTTTTGACATCTCGATGGGGTCGAAATTCCCAACGATATATCGTGAACCCTAGAGAGTACGCATTATGTTCCGACGTATTACGCTTCACCACTAGAACGCGAAGATTTGATGTTTCTTCCCGATACGTAATGAAGAGGGCCCACTGGCAGTGTCACTCTCCGCGCCTCCTCCCCTTGAACCCTTGTCAAAACCGCTGCTTCAGAGAATATTTCCATTTCTACCCCTTCCTCCCCTTCACCAGCCCATTTTACTTCAGACTTTTCCCTGATTTTATTCTTTTCACTCATTGAGACTTTTAATTCAATTTCTAAAAATTCCTTTTTTGCACAATATTTTATACAGGGAAAATTTCAGGGTGTTACACCATCCTCACCATGTTTGGATGGTCCGTACTATACAAATTGTTACCATTTCACATTATATAGTCCGGACCATCCTTACCATGTTCGGACGGTCCGAACTGTACAAATTGCCACTTCACAATATATAGTCCGGACCATCCTCAAGGTGTTCGGATGGTCCGCACTGTACAAATTGTTGCCATTTTACATTATATAGTCCGGACCATCCAAACCCTCTTTGGACGGTCCGTACTGTACAAATTTTTGCCATTTCACATTATATAGTTCGGAGCATCCTCACCCTGTTCGGACGGTCCGAACTGTACAAATTGCCATTTCACATTATCTAGTCCGGACCGTCCTCAAGATGTTCGGACGGTCCGTACTGTACAAATTGTTGCCATTTCACGTTATATAGTCCGGACCATCCTCACCTTGTTCGGACGGTTCGGACTGTACAAATTGCCAATTCACGTTATATAGTCCGACCATCCTCAAGTTGTTAGGACGGTCCGCACTGTACAAATTGTTGCCAATTCACATTATATAGTCCGGACCATCCTCACCCTGTTCGGACGGTCTGAACTTGTTGACGCCGAAAACCGCCGGGGCCCGTTCGGCGTCTGGAGAGACACGCGAAGGCCTGGGAGATCTGCTTAGCTCCAGTGCAGGTCCTAAAATATTTGAGGTTCGTAGGCGTGCCAGTCAATTTGACCCCGCAATTGACAAGGAGAATATTAGCTCAGGGATTCAATCGGCCAATAAGAATCCTGCTAGCCGATTGCCGAAGGAATGTTTGAGCATCGGCTGAAAGCCGATGATAAAACTTTGTCCGGGCCCCAGCTGTCCGCGCCCAGGTCTCGTGCCCGTGCCCGGGTCCTCGTGCCCAGGTCCTCGCTCCCGGGTCCTCGCTTGTGCTCGTGCCCGGGTCAGCAGCAATTGCACATCGGCTATCGACCGATACGGACTGATGTAGGCTCCTTGTAGCCGATGGCCGATGGCACCTGTGTATCGGCTAGGAAACCGATAACGCTATAAGCAAATAGATAAGCTCAGTATAACATTTGCATCGGCTAGAAGCCGATGATAAAATAGATAGGCAGAATAGTAAGCTAGCCGACTGCCAAGGAAACACATGTGCATCGGCTAGAAAACCGATGATAGTATAGATGACCAAAATAGTAAAGATAATACAGTCGGCTTTATAAAAAGATAACCTATCGGCTAAGCACTCCGATAGAACGTCGCATATACACCGATCGGCTCGACAAGGATAAATCTATTATTATCAATCTAGTAGTTCAGACCTAACTGATGCAGCACAGATTAATAATAATAAAGGAACCTCAACAAGCCGATAGACCTAATGCAACTGTGATGTAATAAGATAACTTATCGGCTATACATTCCGATAAGACACTTGCGCAAAAACCATCAACCTAGCAGGAACGATTTATCGCTGGCAGCTCAGTAGGTCGGACCCAACTGATGCAGCACGAACTGATGATAAATCGCCCCCAGTAAGCTGATAAGATCTACGCACGCGTGATGTGGTATACCTGATCGGCCTAAGAGGTCGGACCGAACCGATGCAGCCGTAGACAGGGCAGATACACCTGGGTAAGGGGTGACGAGTCTTACCCTCTCGCAGGAGTTCGGACCTAACCGATGCAGCCCCGCTCGAGAAGCAAGAACCCGTCGAAAGGGTGGCGATGCGCCGAATTTGATTGATCTGTGTGGATGGATTACAAGGTCCCCGGGCATACGTATTTATACCCCGAGTTACATGAGTCCTTATAGGACACGGCACACAACTTCCTATCTATAAAAGGAAAACTAACAAGCCCTGATCGGATACGAGATCAGGTTTTCCTAAAAATTATCAAAACTACCTAATTTATAGATAAGGTAATTAACTGCCATAGCGTGGTCTTCACGATTCTTTCCCGAATCCGGCTTCTTCTGGATTAGCTCCCAACGGCTGATATCACTTCTTTCCTTAACCGAGTCCGACGCGAACCGTGCCAAATTTTGGCGTTAACAGAACTGTACAAATTGTCATTTCACATTATATAGTCCGGACCATCCTCACCCTTTTCGGACGGTCCGTAATGTACAAATTGTTGCCATTTCACATTATATAGTCGAAACCATCCTCACCTTGTTCGGACGGTCCGAACCGTACAAATTGCCATTTCAGGACCATCGTCAAGCTGTTCAGACGGTCCGCACTGTACAAATTGTTGCTATTTCACATTATACAGTCCGGACCATCCTCACCCTGTTCGGACGGTCTGTACTGTACAAACTATTGCCATTTCACATTATATAGTCCGGACCATCCTCACTCTGTTCGGACGGTCCATACTGTACAAATTGTTGCCATTCCACGTTATATAGTCCGGACCAGGACGCGGGGGCTGTGCGGCGCGAGGGGCTGGGACAAGGACGTTAGGGTTCGTGCCGCGATAGAGGCCGGCGGCGCGAGAGGAGGCGGAGGAGGCATCGTCGCATCGCCATGGCTGCGGCGGCGGCGGAGGGAGGTGAAGGGGAGGAAGGGGTAGAAATGGAAATATTCTCTGAAGCAGCGGTTTTGACGAGGGTTTAAGGGGAGGAGGCGCGGAGAGTGACACTACCAGTGGGCCCTCTTCATTACGTATCGGGAAGAAACATCAAATCTTCGCGTTCTAGTGGTGAAGCGTAATACGTCGGAACATAACGCGTACTCTCCAGGGTTCACGATATATCGTTGGGAATTTTGACCCCATCGAGATGTCAAAACCTAAGAAATTTCAACCAATTTTGATCGAATTTACAATTTCAAAATTAAATTCCTCAAAAGCCATTGGAATTACCCCTCGAGATCGACTTTCAGACCGGTTCAAAATTTTACGATTTTGGATCCGTTTTTGTCAAGATTGTAAACCCTCAAATCCTCGATTTGCGGCATCCGTTGCCTCCTTTCCGTACTTTTTGTTTCGATAGAAGAATCTTTCATCAGCATACAAGACTGTAAAAATTGCAGAAATTGTACGATCCATATGAAACAAACCGTACAGTCTATCGTCTAAAAAAACAATTCGGCCTATCATCATATAGTAGTTGTTTTCAGGGAAGAATAATAATACTATAGTATTTATTTTCAGGGAAAAATAAAGGAGAATATATCCTATAGATTTAAGCTTTTCGTACGCACACCGTATATCAAATAACAAATATCACAAAAATTTCTAGAAAAATTTGTACTTGTACTTTCAATAGTATTACACCTTCAAATTCATTATATTTTAGTTGTAAAAAAAATCTAACAGTTTTAAGAGTATAAATTTGAATTTGAAGATAAGACTTTATATATAGGTATAGTATTATTGGAAGTACATGTATAATTTTTTTAGAATTTTATGATATTTGTTAGTAGTTGTGCACGGGAAAACTTGTGTGTATAGGATCGTTCCCAAAATAAAGAGCATTTTGTATTGGTCCTTAAAAGTGAATTCATTCTCTATTTGTCACTGTTTCTTGTAACATTATCTATGATTAAGACATTAGATAGTAAGTTTTTCAAAAGAAAACATTGATAGTAAGTTTCAAGTTCAAACTAGAATCTAACTGAGAAACTGAAGCGGATCGTATAAATGATGATCAGCAGCATTTCTTCTTTCCAATCTCAACAAGCATGGCCATCAGAGCCTCACACCTCTGAGTGGCATCCGCCTCGGTATGATCCTTCCTTAGCGTGGAGTGCACCATCCACGCATGGTCCAGCCTCCTCTTCGGCCTCACCACCACCGAGCCGGGCACCTCGGTGTCGCGTCGCGTCACCAGCCCGTCGCTCCTGTCGCCGTAGCGCAGCCTCAGGTGAAGCGCGCTGATGGCCATGGCTGTCGACGCAGGCACGAGCACGGGGAGCTTCAGAGAGGCGAGCACCGATTCGGCTTACTCGGGTGCAGACAAGAACCATGGCAATGGGAGCCATGAGGAGCTCGGCTTGGGCGACGAGTGACAATGACCGAGCATCGTCGGGGCAGTGCTGGCTTCGGTGTGGAAGGACATGATCGGCAGCTCATCGACAGGCAGCTGTGGTTGGAGATGAAGTCCCTTCTCTTTCATATGTGAGATCCTCCAAGGCCCTTATATCACCCTGCAATTGTTTACTTGTTAAGAATATCATATGAAATGGACAAGGCATGAATAAACAATGTCATTGTATGAACAGTTCATAAAGGATTGATCTTGATTAGGTAACACAGAGACCAGGATAATGGACCTTGATGATTTGCATATGATGAGTTCCACGATCTTCCTTGTCGCCTTGTCAGCAAGTTGCCTTCCCGAAGATGTCGGAAGCTACCGGGGTGCCACCCATATGGCTCTGAACCAATGCCAGTCCGGCAACCTTGCCCTTGAGTTCAGACCAGTACAATGAAAGCGCCGCAGCCGCATCAACTCCACCCTTGCTATGTCCCAGGAGCAACACCTGTTACAGAACCCAGTAGAGCTCTTCAATGTATAGTTTCAGTTCCGCGCATTTTTCTCCACTGATGCCTGAGTGAGTGAAAGGTGATACAGGGACAAACAGATAGGAACACAAAAATCTAGTGCTTGACAAACATGAGAAAAGCCTTGCATGCACCCTTGTTGAGCTCAGTTACCTCACTATGAATCCCTTGCAATATGGCAAGTAAGCCCCATCTTCGAAATGATTCTTTTAGTATTGACAAAGTAGAGTGGACTGTGATTACTAAAAAGTCCTGCATAAGGGCAGATCAATTTTAAGCTAGTCATTTTAAGATTATGTGCAAAATGATAAAGATGCCTTACCAGGGATGAATAAGTAAACCAGTGTGCTAGGCAGATAATGCATACCATTTCTGAAACATTAAGCCTCTTTTAGTATCATTGGTCTTTGCGTGAACTGATAATAATTGAAAGTTGGACCTCCATATCACCATATGGACTAATACCAGGAACAAATCTGTTACTTTCGCAACTAAATCTAAATGGATAGCTACATATAAAATTAAGAGTAAATTATGTGTATTTAGTTAGTTGTTACAAATGGGAGTAGTTTCTACTTCTACACAAAGGATCTGTAATATTCCTCTCGAAATGAATTTGCTGTTACTTTAAATAGGCATAACTGCATAAGCAAAAAAAATCACCTGACGCTACGCGAAAGCTCCTTGAAACGGTTTGTACCATCAAATGAACAAGGCAGTGTTTCTGTTCTTTGTAACCATCCTATATCTTTAGAAGATCCCTGTTGTCGGCGAAACGGGACTGGGGGTCCCCACAGTCGCCGGGGACGCGTGGGTCTTTGGCCACGTCAGTTCCCCGGGGGCCACCTTCTGCACCGGTGACGGCCGACTATGGCCTTCCCCTCTGAATACTTGGAGCCCCGGCACCGTCCTGTCCCGAGTGCCTCATCCCCGGGTACGCCACCCGAGTGCCGGGTGCCGACTGCCTCGGCTACACGTGACGGCTGGTGACGGCCCCCCGTGGGCCCGCTCCCGGCCTTGATAAGATCGGCTTCCCCCGGTCGGCATCGGCTTCTCCCGGCGATCGGCATCTCCCGGATGGTCGGCATCGGCGTCTCCCGGTGATCGGCCTCCCCGGTCGGCATCGGCTCCTTCCAGTCGGAATGGCCTCTCCCAGCGATCGGCCTCTCCCGGTCGGCATCGACTCCTTCTGGCGATCAGCTTCTCCCGGTCGGCATCAGCTACCCACTTTAACGACGAGGCGACCGGGCGTGACGCGCCTGGCTTCCGTGGGCCCGCTTCCTGTGCCGTCAAAAACTCCTTTTGACTATGGAGGCTTCCTTCGCTGTGTAGTCAGAACCTTTTGACTATGCAGGCGCCCTTTTTCCACGTCCAGGCGGCAGGGGCGTGCTCCGTCACATCCTTACGACTTTAGCCGCTGCAGCAGCACCAATCGGCGTGGGAGCAGCAGGTGGACGTGCGACAAGACGGCGACAAGACAGTGAGAAGACAAACCATACCTAGCCCTCTCGTGTATCTCGGCACTGTGGACTCCCTTGGCGATAAAAGGAGGATCCATGCCACATTCTAGAGGACAGCCTCAGCTCGCAGAGCTCGAGCTTAGGCAGAGGGGGCTTAAGCATTAGCAACGCGAAGGCAGAGTGACAGTAGAGCTGCCCCTAGTCGATCAACCCCTCCTGGTCGAGAACTTCTCCTGGTCGAGAGCTTCTCCCCGTCGAGAACTTCTCCCAGTCGAGGCCTTGGACTTCTACCCGCAGCTCGTGTGAGTCTCCTTCGAGTCCGGCGTCCGGCGAGCGGGGCAGTGAACACCTTGTACATTCTCACATAGCCAAACACACAGGAGTAGGGTATTACGCCTCCGCGGCCGAACCTGGTATAAATCCTCCCTGTCCCCTTTGTGCGCCATCGTCGAGATTCGGACGGTCCGTTCCCTAAACAGACGGTCCGAACCTCGCTATCTTCATCCCCGAGCATCGATCTATCCATCGATCCACCGGACACCGCGTCATTCGCCTGAGAACAACTCCCTGGCCGAATCTCAAAGGGGTCTCCTGACCTCCCGCCGTCGAGGTTTCATCCTCCGACACCTGTACTGTTGTCCGGAACGATGTAAGAACCTGCGAGCATACAACAGTTTTTAGCACCTGGTTAAAATAAGCAGAAATCACTACATGGAGTCGACCTTTGGGATGGCAAAGTTTCCTCAGCTGGTCAAGAACGGAGGCAACACATAAAAGTTGGAAATTTGACGGCAGCAACTAACCTGGCTAGTTTAGCATGAGCCTCGCTTGCAAAAGCACTGCACACTTTTCGCAAATGGAATGCCAACTATTGTCCCAATCTGAAGCCATGCAAAAAAAGGGGAAACCTAGCATATGATCTGACAGAACAAATAGTTGCAAAGTGAATATAACTAATTATTTATAGTATTAACATTATGGTTAGGGAAATTAGAAAAACTAAACCTTTGACAAATACTGGACAAGCCTTTTCTGACAACAATGGCTTCAGATAGTCCCTTTGGGGGCTGGTCTTCTGTAGAATTACTAATGGGCAGCAAAGAAGCCTCTCCATGAATGTATCTTTCGGTGGCAGGCAATGATCTTTTATAGCAAGGAGAATTGGAATTCATGATGTTCTGGGATCCAGTCGATGTACCCAAACACATGTTCTGGCATGAAAAAGAAAATCAACATGTAAAAGATATAGTCCGGACCATCCTCACCCTGTTCGGATGGTCCGCACTGTACAAATTGTTGCCATTTCACATTATATAGTCCGGACCATCCTCACCATGTTTGGACGGTCCGTAATGTACAAATTTTTGCCATTTCAATTATATAGTCCGGACCATCCTCACCCTATTCGGATGGTCCGAACTGTACAAATTGCCATTTCACATTATCTAGTCCGGACCATCCTCAAGATGTTCGGACGGTCCGCACTGTACAAATTGTTGCCATTTCACATTATATAGTCCGGACCATCTACACCATGTTCGGACGGTCCGTACTGTACAAATTGTTGCCATTTCACGTTATATAGTCCGGACCATCCTCACCTTGTTCGGACGGTCCGGACTGTACAAATTGCCATTTCACGTTATATAGTCTGGACCATCCTCAAGGTGTTAGGACGGTCCGCACTGTACAAATTGTTGCCATTTCAATTATATAGTCCGGACCATCCTCACTCTGTTCGGACGGTCCGAACTGTACAAATTGCCATTTCACATTATATAGTCCGGACCATCCTCAAGATGTTAGGACGGTCCGCACTGTACAAAATGTTGCCATTTCACATTATATAGTCCGGACCATCCTCACCCTTTTCGGATGGTCCGTAATGTACAAATTGTTGCCATTTCACATTATATAGTCCGACCATCCTCACCTTGTTCTGAAGCCGCTTGTATTTCCTCCGGATGTTTCTTGCGGTGTAGGAGCCGACCCAGAGTCGTCTCCTTGCGACATCGACAGATAGCTCGGGTCGAAGTCGCTCAGTTGGAACGTCGGGTAGTTCGGATCCATCCTGCAATATAAATAGAGAAATTAGTATTAAAAAATAGTAGGAACAAAGAAAAAATTTAGGATTTTTTTTACCTTGCAGGAGCAACCAGAGGCTGCAGCTATTACCTATGAGAATGTGGAAATTTTGAATTTTAGAACAAAATTTTGTCTAAATCAAAAAATTTTGAGCAAAAGAGAGCAAAAGAGAGGAGAATAGAGCACAAGAGGAGAGATTGGGAGGTTTGGATGAGCAAAAATGTGGGCTGGGGGTTCCTCTATTTATAGGAAAAAATTTCACAATTTTTCAGATTTTTTTGATATTTTTTGGATTTTTTTTGTCCTGCATACGGCTAGATTTTGAATCTAGCATTATTTCGGGAAAATTTTTATTTTTATATTTATTATTTAAAAGATTTACAAAAGTAGATTTTTGTTTGAAAGAATGAAAAATAGACTCCTAATGCTGGAGGGCGAGGTATAATCGCCGTCCCAGAGGGCACGGGCTGGTTAAACTGGGTTTGGCCAAACGCCCTCCAACAGGGGGGGCCCTTGGCGACCCTCCCGCCGCGCCTCTATCCTCCGTGCGTGCCGGCCCGGCCTCTCGCGCCCTCTGCTGCCCGCCCCTCGCCCGTGCCCGTTCGCCGCTTCGCCCGGCCATTAGGGGGCCCTTGCGGCCTCTGAGATCGGAGGGGCTATGGAGAGAATGGGCTTGATTCGGCGTGGAACGGCGATTTATTTGGACGGCGATTTTAAATCGCCCTCACAGAGCGGCGTTAAGAGTCTATTTCTGTCTTCTTTTTCAACCAAAATCTATTTTTAAATCTTTTAATTATATAAATAGTAAAAATAAAAAAATTTTCGTTATTTGGACCGTTTGGACACATGTCATTTCCCACTGGGCCAACGAGGTCGATTACTGTACCAAACGTGTCATATGTGGAATTTTTACTGTTACTAATTTAATTTTTTTTAATTTACAAAACTAAATTTTGATTTGGACTTTTTTGCAAGAAGGCCTCTTGCCGCCGTGTGGGCCACGGCGGTATTTAAAAAAACCGCCGTGGCCAGGCGGTGGCGAATGGCATCCCGTCAGGCGCGGCTAATGGCGCGGCGCCCCGTTTAAAATAGCGCTGGGGGCCCCCAGTGGCCCTGGGGGGGCCACATGCGCCTTCGCCGCAGTGCCGCCCTGGGGGACCGCGCGGTTTTTAGCCCTCTGGCCCTATAAAATCCCTTCGCACACTCGCCGGCGCGTCATTTCCCCTTCCGCTCCAACGTTCGTCAATAGAGCTGCAGGCAAGGAGAGCAGTACAGCGGCGAAGCCTCCTCTGGTGCGTTTTTTGAGCCAAATCCAGGTATTTTTTTGCTCTCCCCCTGTTATGTAGTCAATTTTTAGACAAGTTGTGAGTTTAATTAGTACCTAGACGCGTAGTGTAATACCCGATATAGTATAAAATATTAACAGTTTGGCATAACATCGTTAGTGTTAAATTTATTTGACCGTACTAGAAGAACATAGTGGACAGGTAGTAAATTGTAGATATTTTAGAAATAAATATGCCCTCTGCATGGCCATACGTTGGTATACCGTCATTTCGACAAGTTAGATAACCCTAGCGTATAACTTTATTAGCGCCGTGGGTTAGTTTGTAAATGTAGAAACTGGTAATGGTTTGACTCATACTTATAGCCTTTTTATGGAACGAATATTGATTAGTACATAGTAATAACTGTAGTGAAAATATTTTTTTGTCAACAGAAATTGGCAAATAGAGTTGTATTCGCGATATATCACGGTGAAGAAATGTCAAGAGAAGGCACACATATTGGGGTAGATTTATCGGAGTTCAACGTAGCACAAAAAGGGAATATTGCTCCGCTGAGAGAAGTTTTCCTGGAGTTTATAATTGGTTAATCGAGGGGATTCGGAGTAGATCCAGAAAGTAGAAATGTAATTACGGTGTACGCACTGGTTAGCTGGGCTGTGGAAGGTTTTGGTGGGAATTAGATGCCAATAGATTCGACGGCCAGCTGGGGTATTTTTTTGTGGAGAGTGCACTGCAGCGAGGATGGGCACGGCTCTAGTGGTAGTGCATGCAGGGTCAACATTGATCAGGCTGGTCCAGTCTGCGGAAGGGCCCGATGAAACAGGGAGTCAAAGGAGGCAGAAGACGCGGGTGCCGGAGAGGAGGAGGCCAAGAAGAATGGGATTGGGCGGTTTGCAGTGAGGGGAGAGACACCCAGGTCTAGTAGGGAATGGAATTGAAGACTCAGACCTGAGCATATGGAGGATGATTGCTTTTCGGAGGACGATGTATACCGGAGATGGGCAACGAGGACTTCTCAGACTCGTTGTCTTCAGAGGGGCACACGTAGATGGGAGGTATGGCAGATGAAGTGGTGCAAGGGCTAGATAGCCGAAAAAGCACAGTTGACAGAGGCCTGTGAGATGTGGGGTGTCCTTGGGACGGGAGTTCTGGGTATCAAAGTACCAGATCATGTACGAAGTGATGTGCAGTTCAAGCGATGGATGTCCTGGAGGATGTAAGCATCCAGGAAGAAATATAAGAATGTGGTCGTGTCATTCGTGAACGGGACATGGCCATCTTCTGGGTGTTCAGAAGTAACACGAACTTATCTGATCATGCTCAGAGTGTATTATGCTGTTGTGGAGAACCTTCGGTTCGAGCCCGAGTAATTATAGGCGCATCGAGGAGAAGTAAGTAAACCATTACATATGCAAGGCATGAGGGCCAACAAAAGATAATTGAAATGAGATTTCGCATTTGAAGGTCTTGTCCAATTGCCTGTCTACTGACAAACAGCATATGTGCGAGGATCTGGCAGTCTGGGTTCAAAAGTTTCCATCGCTAGCAATCTTGGGCAGAGCGTCTTCGCATCAGCGGGCCTTCTCCTTTCTGAGGCTGTATGTTTTTGATTTTTCATTGCGGCCCATTCTTGCATCGCGGCACGTTCTAATGGAAAGTATAGGAGGGAATGTTGACGGAATCGGAGTGAGAACAACCAAGTGTTGCCCGTGGCTTTTGCCTTGTCGACGAGCGAGAAACAGAGAGTGGTACTTTAGGTTTCTGAAGCTCGGTTAAGGAAAATGGTGGTGGGGATGAGGCAGATGTATGTCTATACATGACGTCATGCTAGGGATCGCTGCGTGCAATTGAGGAGTTGCGAAATGGCTGCGCAGCGGGATTACTCCGGTGGTGGGAGCTGTAAGAGCAGATGGTGCATGCGTAATGGGCGCAAATTTTTTAATAAGCGTTCAGAACAAGGAGCTGATGGCTGTTCGAACGTTTGTGTGCCAGAATCAACAAGATTCAATGAGCTGTGGAGGAGACCTTGATGAGCTGACAGCCAACATAGAGCGAGAGTTTTTGCAGACCCCCAGCTAGAGGTGTTGACGGCTGATGCTCTAGGTGCACTTCCCCGATGAAGTATTCAGTAAGGAGGCCAGTTCTCGGTTAGCAGTATTTTCCGCATGATTCGACGCCGGAGCCGAAGGAGAATGGGATTGCTATAAATCGATGAAGGGGAGCACGGTACGACATAATGACCAGAACTTGCGAGGTCTACAATGGGTTCTGCGTGGTCTGCAGGCAACTCCCCTTGTTGCATGTGGAGTTCATCCTACAGCAAACACAGACGTCTTCACGACAGGTGCAGACAAATGGGCCCATCTATGGCGATGGAAACTTTGGTTCGGCACCAAAATGAAGAGTATTGAGGAAAATGCAAGAAGGCAAGAGGCACGAGTCGGTGCAGGGACGAGAGCGTAGATTTGACGATATGTGTGCGATAGGTCAGGGTGGCATATTTCGCAACGGAAACCTATACAAGAGTGTGTCTAAAGGCAGATGGGAATTGCACGTGCTCCTGCGGAAACAAGCTTGTACAAGCCTGTTCTCATGTCATTGGCCGCTTGGCGGGGAGTGCGGCATGGAATGAATCGCGAATTGTGTTCGTTATTTAAAGGAAGCAATCATGATTAGACTGGGTCGAGATCTTTTGGTTTGGCATCGTTGGCACTCTTCACACTGAAGACGACAGTCAGTTTTTATTGACCGACGACGGCAAGCACAAGGCTGGGGCCGATGTGGACATGGAGGGATAACGCAATGATATGGAGATTCCGAGGGGCGTAGGCTCACGTTGCAGTAAGATAGATAGAGAGAGGCGGACATCTACATGAGTGCAAGAAAGACGCTGGAGGGCCCAAGTGCAGGGAAGTTTATGGAAGGATCGGTGGCTGCGGAAGGCGGCAATTGGGGGAAGGACACTGATCGAGCGTCATCGAGGGTCCTCGTGCATTCGGGTATGTTGTCTAGTATAGGCTGGTTGTGATGTATATCCTGTAATGTGTACAATATGCATGTACTTGCTATTGATTTCGTTTTCAAGTGTGGGTTTTTAAGGGGTACTTGTGTCTGTTAATTTTCTGATATAATGCCTATGTTATTGAGCTAATCCGTTCGCTTCTTTTTCCTTGAGGTATGGACTAACAGACACTGAGCTGCTAGATCCAGCCACCGATCAGTCATGTGTTTCTCTGCGGTGCAAGACCTCGGAGCTTCTGGTTACTGTGTTACGTCTTGACTTCTGGCGACTACGTTCGCGTGGCACGACAGGTTAGAGTGGTACGTTACGAACGTTGTACGTGGAATCTGTATTGTCATACTAAACTTACTTTGGTTTTGATGTCAGGTTTTGGCGGGAGCAGGCTTCTGCGTTGTGTAGGCTGGTAGTAGCCGCAGTGGAGCGCGAATGACTGAGAAGAAGTGGGGTATGGCGGTGCTGATCACAAGTCTTCGTGACGCGGTGGGACGGAGACGCACCCTACACTCCATGCGGTGAGATGGCCCCACGCTGCGAAAGCTTCTCCTTGGCTGCTCTGCGGGACTCCGCGGTGGGCCCAGTTGACGCTCCAGGGTGGTGAGAGGAGATCCTACGGGTTTCGCCTTGGGTTCAGCGTGCTTCCGGGCTTTCCCTCGTCGGCGGACATTCCCCGTACACGATGGGGCCTTCAGGCTTGGGTATTGAAGCTCGGTAGGGAATGCTTTATGTTGTTTTATGTTCGTCTTTAGTGTATAGAATTCGTGTCAACTTCCTTATATGTTACGGGCAGTCGTGATAGCTAGAACCAGAGGCCGCGGTACTCATGCAGAGGAGCTGGAGGCGTACTGTTGTGGGTGTTCGGGTGGGTGATGTTACCAACTTGGCACGGCATGCAGTCGACAAGGGCTGATCCTTACGAGAGGGAGATAGCCGACTGGATGACGGTGCTTGTTCCACCAATACGTTTGGGGATGGCATCCTTGCTTGACGTACAGGGTCTTTGCGACGGCTGCAGGAAGACGAGCCAGAAGTGGTTTCACGGTTGTCATCCTCTACAGCTTGGGCAGCAGAGGGTTCGCGTGGCGCGTTGTGGCCACAGTCCGTACGAGGCGACTGTACCGTGGGGTGTCCACCGGAGGATGATCGACGATGGGCGGGTGTGGTGTGTCGTGAGGTATGTTCGGTGTTAGAACGTTCGGTTTTTTATGTTACTTGGACTAACGAGTACTTTTT
>RYFJ01001985.1:0-88174 GCA_003991445.1 Oryza meyeriana var. granulata | reverse complement strand
TGCGCCGAATTCAGAAATAAAGAGCATGTCTTGGATAGTTGATTACCAGCCGACACAGCGAATTTGTTGCCGTCAAACCACACGAAAGTGGCGACCAAACACGATACAACCACTTTTCGGGACATCCGTCTGCGCGTGAATATTCAATATCCCACTGCATCTCATCACTTCTAAATTCTACTAATTGACCTAGCCCAGGAAAGCTCTAGTCCCACGACGTTCATCTATAAGCAATACTCACAAACATCACCAATACTCAAATATGAAAAAGCTGCCAGAGGTGTATATATCAATTAATAGAGGGTTCACACCACCCTGAATTCATCACCAGAGTAGTCCAGTAGCACAAAAGATCAGTAGCGGAAAATATAAAACATGAAAGATAAAAAACCAGTGGTGCCATACCAAACCCCACAAGCGCCAACCAATATGGGCAAAACTTAACTTCCAACTACACATTATCCTCCCCACCCTCGCAGGATAATAGTAAGACCACCCAAACGTCGTCGTTGTCCCTCACCTGAAATATGCCAGCTCGTGAGTACGAATGGTACTCAACTAGACTATATACAATATTAATAGCACAAAGCGAATACATTGCTGGTCTCTAATCAAGGAATATGGCCTATGTTATCTAATTTTTCATAAAGCTAAGTTTCTATTGAGCACAGCGATACCTTGAACACTATAAGCATTTGCAAGACATATAGCAATACTGCAATTTAAGACAGCAAGCATATAGGTCTAAACATGGAATATACCAATAAGCACAAACCATGCGTCTAACTCAGTCATCCCATAGGCCACCATGCCCAAATATATATATATGCTACACAAGCATACCATTTTCAGACTAAAACAAGTCATATTTAACATCAGACCCCTTTATATAAAACCCCATCATCCATGGGACCTATCCTGATCATGATATAACCACATGACCCCAAGTTTGATGCTAACCATGACTGCAGAACCACATCACAGCGGTCGTCCGAACCTCGGGACACACTATTTCGAAATATTTCTACTCTGATCAGCAGGTCTGTACATCTTTCACCCACATGATTATAGAAGCCAAACGCTACACTCTAGTTTATCCGTACCGTCGGTACCCACACTCTACACATGAGGTGCGGACTACAGAGTCACATTCCCACCTCTTAAGCTCCAACGCTTAAACCATGGCTGGGCCCTCGACGACTTAGTTCACGCTGTGCGTGGTGACTAAGGCGAGCTCACCGTGCGGGACTGCGACCTTCGGCCAAAACCAGGACAGCGCTTGAGGCCCTCCAAAGAAAAAAACCTCCTCATACTGAACGGAGCACGGCCTAGCATGCCACAGCCACCCGCTGCTACTAAGCTTAAGCCCATCCCATTCCCGGCTTGTTGGAAGGACGCTAGGGTGCCTTAATAGACGTCAACATGTTCGCGTCCTGAACGCCCAGACGGCAGCTACATCGCATCGGGAAACACCATCCCGTCATCGCCCCTATCACACGGCCAAGTTCAACACATATTCTTAATCTATAAATCAGAAGCTAATTCTTTTGCAGATTTGAACCCAGCCATTCGTATTAAACTAGTTTGCACCGATTAGCTCCATCTATCGATTCTAAGCTAGAAATAACCATGGCTAAGCATTCGGTAAACAATAAAAGTATCCCAAAGTCCTTAACCAGGGTGACAAAGTATAAACATGCACATCAACAACCAAAAATGACAAATGCATTACAAATTGTGCAATTTGACTCTACCCCGTTGTCCTATTTTATATAAATTGTTTTCGCAAACAACAATTATTGAAGACCTAGTCAATATGCCTTAGATGCTTGCCTTGCTGCTGCAAATGGTTCACACTCAACTTCTGTTCTGCTCCACGTACTCCGAACATTTGCTGATCTACCGATAAAAAACGAATATGCAAACTAAGAATCAATAAACGATGTCTATGCAAAATGTCAATTAAATTATGAAATACAATACAGTTAGGTAGGCCCACATTAGAAAGTGAATTTCTAGCTGAAACAATCATTCCAAAATCTCTTACGCGCTTTAGAGATACAAAAATCAATAAGCCATATATGCTGAAAAATGCCATATTTTTAATTAATTGTACTCCGATAGGGCTATCACAAGTAACTTTACATTCCAAAATAGGATTTTACAAGTGTGAGATTTTTTGTGAATTACATATCTTACTCGTTCCAACAAGACATTAGATTTCACTGGATTTTGATTGAAAATCAATTTAGTTGTGAATTTTACAATTTATCAAAAATAAGGTCAGAAATGAACTTAGCCTATATGAGATAGTTTTGTCAACATTAAAATTTCTCTAAATTAAAATGATTTCTGAGTTAAACAAAGTGGTTCACATTTTAGCAGTAGGATAATTTTCTAGAAATTTATAAACTTCTAGCACGTTATAAAGAGGCTATATAAAAAAGATATTTCCATCTTAGGAGAAAAAAATCCTACGACAAAAAGTTCTCACTTTTTATTTTACAACACTAAATAGAACATTTTTATGAAATCCATAGAAAATTGTTTGGCACCTC
The DNA here is from genome assembly GCA_003991445.1 of Oryza meyeriana var. granulata. Classification (NCBI taxonomy): domain Eukaryota; kingdom Viridiplantae; phylum Streptophyta; class Magnoliopsida; order Poales; family Poaceae; genus Oryza; species Oryza meyeriana. The sequence continues at coordinate 85,616 of RYFJ01001985.1, read as the reverse complement.
AAAAAGGACTAAATGGATTTTATAAAATATTCCAAGTTCCTAGGCACAAAATAAGTTACTTTGCTCATTTATATGTTTATAGAATATTTTCTGTATCAGATAGTGGTGCCTATTTTATTCAAAACAGTATTAAGTTTACAAATTTACACAACCTAACAAAATTGGTTTCACTCAAAAAGGATTAAGATGAAATAGTTAAACTTATGGATTTTCCAAAGTCTCTGACCATTTTTCTGTCGGAAATAAATTGCAGGTCCTCCTTTCCTTTTCTTTCTTATTTCTCCTCAGCCTGCCGGCCCACACGCACAGTGAGACAGAGCAGAGGAGGCACAGCGCGGCTTGCCGCCGGTTCTGTCCGCTGCCGCCTCGGCGAATGCAGCTCGTCATGACGTTGCGGCCAAAAGAGGAAAGTAGATGAGACAAGGCGAAGCTGTCGTGGTGTCTCATCGCCGCGGTGGCCGGATCGCGGGCTAGGCGTGCAAGCGTGGAATGGAGTGGTCTTTGGTCGTCAACGAGGGCCAAATCACCCTACAGCTTAAACTGCCGAGCCAAAGCAGTTTAGCGTCTAACGAAGTACCAGATCTTACGAGGGTTTGCTGTCTTGGCGATGCTGGAACAGCCACCACGGCGGAAATATGTCCGGCGGTGCGCAAACCTTTGGACCATGTCGTGCACGCCTTCTCCCGGGTACTGCGACTTAGCTCAAGGTGCCAATACGCGTAGAGACCTTTTAGAGATGCGTCCTAGTCAAGGAATCGGATGCACTCACCTGTTGGCACGAATCACGTGCGGCAGGCTCGGGCCGAGACGAGGAAGACGACGGCCCGATCTCGGGACTTGCGGGCTTCGCAGTCCGATTCCTTGCCGGCTCTGGGGTCCGGCGTGAGCCGACGGCTGGTGGTGCAGTGGCCCAGCGGCGATGGCACCACGGCCGCCGTAACGGCTTACAACCCACGGCGGCCGGTCCTGCAGAGCAAGCGGACGGTGGCGACTTGGCCACTTCACGCCAGCGATCCTAGGGTGTTTAATATGAAAGAATGAATGACTCAGGAGGTGCCTCATATGTTCTTGTGGTTGGGAAAGGGTGGAGCTCACCGACTCTAACTCGAGCTCAACTGGAACACCTTCCGCAGAGGAGAAGCATGAGCTTGCCGGCGGCGTGATCTTTGAGGATTTCCTTGCGTTTCTCGTCGGGAACGTGGAACGAGAAGAGAAGAGAGATGCTTGAGCGAAATTTGAGGCCGAAATGCTAGTCTCCATAGGGTTGTGCTCCTGTCCAAGGTGCTCTATACTGTGAGACGAGAGGAAACGGGAGCAGTGACACGTCTGGCCATGCACATTGATGGTGCGCCAGTTCTACAGTGCCCAGGGTGGGCCCACTTGTAAGAGCATTTTTTACACACATTACTAGTATGACTATGTTCTAGTGCGGTCCATGTAGTGGAAACCTATGGAAGAGGCAGAGAGGTGTGGGATTTCTTGGTAAACACCCTCCTATCCCAAGCCATTGCTGAGGTTTACAATGGGCCATGTTTGTGGGTCCCACATGGAAGTCAAATAGAGAGAAGAAAAACCTCTAGAGACTACAGTCTTTGAGCTGCTCCCAAAACATGCAAGCTGTCCAACATGAAGTCTTTAGATTACTGTGACTAGGTAATAGGAGCATAAATTATGCGGAAAATTTATTTGAGTAGAAGAAGATTGTGTTTAACCTGCCTGACCAATTTTTGTAGAATGGTCTGGTTAATCCTTGGAGAAATTGCAACATTAGGCATAATGATCCAGTTTTTCTGCAGTGTAGTTTATGTCCCTAGGCCTTTCTCTTATTATTTATGTGATTTATTAGGAACTTAAACTTGAGCCCAAAAAAGACTGCGTGGGTAGGTTCAATGTTGCACACACTTTGGCGCAAAAGGGCTCTATCCAATAATCTCATTTTTATCTTGATGGGTGAAATTTTAGAGTCTATACCCATTCATTTTAGTAGCGCCCCAGTCTATCTGATTTGAACGGGATTTTATTGATACTTACTGACAGTCGATAAATCACTGTAAAATTTACAGCGGATCAAATATGTGGGTAGTGTTTACAGGAACTTTTTCCATGATTTTATTGCAAACCCAAACATTTTTAAGGAAAATCCAGACTATACACAATGCACCTATGTCAAAGAAAAGACCCTAGCTGAACATTTGTTGGAATTTTAATAGGCTCCAACTAATGAATTAACATATGGAAAAATTAATTATCCATCTGATAAATTAAACTTAATATTTGAATAAAGTACTCCCGATACACTTTGTTTAATTTGATGCACTTTTTAGTTAGTGGTTCTCGTTTTTACTAATTTTAGAGTTTAATTAATGAGTGTCGAACATTGTAATTTAACTTGCATAAGGGCAATTAAAAATTTAAATTACACACTCTCGATTAACCAGTAGAGCATAACACTAATATCTAAAATTAAATCTAGGGCTATGACTATATATATATACTATAATATACTATATATATTAATATATATCATATAATAATATATACACGCGCGCGCGCGTCTGCGACTCCCCTACAATCTATTCCGCCTCATGTAAACAGCTAGCCGAGCCCATGTGTGATCGTCCATGCCCTCGCCACTGTCGCACCACGTACCCCTACCGCTGCTGGCTGCGCGCGTAAGAGAGACGTCGTCTCACGGACCAACCCAGCCGCCCAACTGCTGGGGGCAGCCGCTCGACCGGTTGAGGGTATCGACAGAAGCGGACCAAACACTCCACAAGATGTGGCCCACCGCGCGGATGTGTGAGCGAGTGCACCAAAGGTTTGGTTCGTACTAATAATCAGGCAAACCACACACGCGGCGTCCTATGATATCCATAACGGATTCTATATTAGACAGAAAATGAGAGGAGAAATCTTACTTTTTTTCCTCTTGATGCACTCAGAATTCATCCGGCCGTTAATATGCATCGAATTTGTGCTAGAGGGAAAACAAAAATGCACGCCGAGCTAAAGACTCGAACCAACAACCATGGCTCACGCACGCCAGCGCCTTCTCTCCTACTGAGCTACGTCAACTTTATGAGTTTACACGCTCAACTTACGCCCTAAGTTTATTAGGGTGATATGTGTAATTACACTTATAATATATATTATATCAATTGATAGATTTTAGAGGAAAATTCCTGTCAAATAAACATCCATGACAGTGCCCTATCCATAATCCATATATAATACGTACGTTTTCATACCGCGCCCATACCCTCCTATACGTGTCTCAACTTCTATATGCGTCGGTACCAAGGAACTTATCGCTTTTAATTTGTGATTGCACGGTCAACCTAAATCCTATCTCACCGTCCACCGTTTCAAGCCGTATGTCGATGCCGATCATGCAAGGAGAATCAGGACCGTTGTATCATTCTAATATCATATCATGCATTTGGGGGCAGAGAATTTGTTTTTCTTTTTATAGGCAGACCCATACTCTTTTCAACCAAACTGGTGACAGTAGGAGATGTAAGTGATAATTTTCGCTACCCCACATAAAAACTCACTTAAAGTTTATTTTCAACTTGCTAGTATAAATTTTTAAAAATAAACTAAAAATTAGGATAAGAGGGCAAAAAAATACCTGTTTGCCCACCTCACTACATCTCTAGACGACAACGGCGGAGCAGTTTCATGACACAAAAATAAGCACCAAGCTAAAGATAGGCTCAGCATTACGTTTGTTGGATGAACTGACAATGGCCAAGCCCGTGGACCACCTGCAAACTACTCACACCATAAAAAAAAAAAACCAATTCCTAGCTCGGAATCTAGACATAATATTTAGATTCGTAGCTAGGAATTGGTATTTTTGGACGGAGGGAGTATGCAAGCAGGTAAGTGTGATCGATGTGATAGTTTGGTGAAATTTTATCGTATTTTCTTTGGGCTTGTTTGGATTGAAGCCAATTTTTATCCTACCAATTTTTTGACAACTTCAATAGTACAACATAGATGTTTGGTTTGCTACCAAATTTTGTCTATTCTAGTATAAATTCTACACTAGTAAATTTGGTAGTGCCAAAACTCGATAATACTGTGGCACTATCAAAATATCGGTAGAGAAAAAATGGCTCCAAACCAAATAAACCCTTCATTACATTATTGTGGCAATTCACATATGCTCAAAGTCCTCGTATAAATGTGTTGACTGTGAGAAGGTTGAAACAGAGTAGGTTAATGCCTAATGGGTACGATAGCTCTGCTGGTGGATACATACTACGAGTTACCTAATTTCAAAATTGATTGATCCACATAAAGATCTCGGCTAAGTTCCAATGAGTTGTCAACTTGTCATGGACTCATGGCTGCAAAACGGCAGTAATGGCGAGTCACTTGTGCATGAATCCCGCAATTGCATATATAGCCAAGGGGACATGCATGATTACACGCTCCATACAAATTATAATTATTGCATACATAAAATCTATATCTATTATAAAAATTAAAATTATTTTTGCTAAAATTTTGGTACGTCGTTCGTCTCCGAGTCCGGCTCCTTTCAACCCGCGTGGTGCAGCTCAATCGTCTTTGGTTCGTTCGTCTGTCCATCAATTCTCCATCCGTTGCGTGACACGAGATGTATCATGGTGCATCCTACATCGATCGATCGAGTATTTGAGTTAGCAACGGACTCTGGTGCACGTACGTTTCCATCGTGACCCATTTCGCGGTTGCTATCTTCTTGTCCATCCCCAAGGCATGTACAGCACGTACGTGCGTGCATTGAATTTTTACTGTTAATAATTTAATTATTTTTTTAATTTATAAAACTAATTTTTAATTAATTTTTTTGCAGAAATAGCCTCTGCCGCCGTGGGCCAGGGTGGCATTTAAAAACCACCGTGGCCCAGGACGGCAAATGACTTGGCGTCAGTGGGCCGTGACGGTGCGGGCCGCCGTTAGCCGGGGGGCCACGTGGGCTTGCCGCCGTGGCCCACGGCGGTGAATGGCCGGTAGGGGGCAGAATGCAAATTTACATTCGCCGCCCTGGGGGAGGGCGGTTTTTAGCCCTCCCCTATAAAAGCCCTTCGCACACTTGCTGGCGCGTCATTTCCCCCTTCCGTCTCCAGTGTTCGTCCGATAGAGCTGAGGCAAAGGAGAAGCAGTACGGCGGCGAAGCCCTTGCGGATTTTTGAGCCGAACCCAGGTATTTTTTGTTCTCCCTCCGTCATCTAGGCAATTTTTTAGACAAGTGTTAATTAGTACTAGACGCGTAGTGTAATATCCGACATAGTATGAAAATATTAGCGGTTTGGCATAACCATCGTTAGTGTTAAATTTATTTGACCATACTGAAGAACATTAGCGGACAGGTAGTAAATTGTAGATATTTTAGAAATAAATATGCTCCGCCATGGCTATCGTTGGTATACGTCATTTCGACATGTTAGATAAACCTAGCATATAATTTTATTAGCGTCGCTGGGTTAGTTTATAAAATGTAGAAACGGTAATGGTTTGACTCATACCTATAGCCTTTTTATGGAACGAATATTGATTAGTACAGATTAATAACTGTAGTGAAAATCTTTTTTGTCAACAGAAATGTCAAATAGAGTTGTATTCGCGATATATCACGGTGAAGAAAATGCCAGAGAAGGACAATATGGGGTAGATTTATCGGAGTTCAATGTAGCACAAAAGGAAATTATAGCTCCAGCTGAGAGAAGTTTTCCTGGAGTTTACAATTTGTTAATGAGGGGATTCGGAGTAGATCCTCAAGTAAATGCAATTACGGTGTACGCACTGGTTAGCTGGGCTGTGGAAGGTTTTTGGTGGGAATTGATGCCAATAGATTCGACGGCCAGCTGGGTATTTTTTGTGGAGAGTGCACTGCAGCGAGGATGGGCACCTAGCATCCTAGTGGTAGTGCATGACAGGGTCAGTATTGATCAGGCTGGTCCAAGTACAGCGGAAGGGCCCAATGAAACAAGGAAGCAAAATAAGGCAGAAGACGAGGGTACCGGAGAAGAAGGAGGCCAAGAAGACATGGACCGGGGGGTTGCAGATGAAGGGGAGAGACACCTAGGTCTAGTATAGGAGATGGAAATTGAAGACTCAGAACCTGAGCATATGGAAGATGATGATTGTTCGGAGGACGATGTATACCTGGCAGAATGGGACAACAAGGATTTCTCCGGACTCGTTGTCTCAGAGAGGCACACCGTGCCATGGGAGTATCGGCAGAATGAAGTGGTGTAAGACGCTAGGTATGCCAAAAAAGTACAGTTGACAGAGACTGTGAAGATATGGGCCGTGTCACTTGGGAGGGAGTTCTGGGTATCAAAGTCCACTAGATCAGTGTACAAAGTGAAATGTGCAAGTTCAAGCGATGGATGTCCATGGAGGATGTACGCATCCAGGAAGAAATATGACGACTATTGGTCCGTGTCAATCGTGACGGAGCATAACTGCCATCTTCCGGGTGTTCAGAAGTACCACAGGAACATATCATCTGCATTCATCGCTTCAGAGCTGTATTATGCTGTTGTGGAGAACCTTCGGTTCGAGCCCAAGTCAATTATCAGGCGCATCGAGGAGAAGTACAAGTACACTATTACATATGCCAAGCCATGGAGGGCCAAACAGAAGATAATTGAAAGGAGATTCGACAGTTTTGAAGCGTCGTACAATAATTTACCTCGTCTACTGGAAACCATCTGTGCAAGGAATCCTGGTAGCTATTCCGAAATCAAAACTTTCCCATCGTTAGCAAATCCTGGGCAGAGCGTCCTTCAGTGGGCCTTCCTTTCTCTGCACGCATGCATGTTTGCATTTCTTCATTGCAGGCTCATTCTCTGCATTGACGGCACATTCCTAACTGGAAAATACAGAGGGCAAATGTTGACGGCAATCGGAGTAGACGGGAACAACCAAGTGTTGCCCGTGACCTTTGCCTTCGTCGAGAGCGAGAACATAGAGAGTTGATACTGGTTTCTGAAGCTGGTTAAGGAAAAGATGGTGGGGATGAGGCCAGAGGTATGTCTCATACATAATCGTCATGCAGGGATGCTGCGTGCAATTGAGAAGCTGCGAAACGGCTGCGCAGACAAGGGATACCCTCCGGTGTGGGAAGATGTAAAGAGCAGATGGTGCATGCGTCATATGGGCACAAACTTTTATAAGCAGTTTAGAAACAAGGAGCTGATGGCCATGTTCAAACGTTTGTGCGCCCAGAATCAATAGAAGAAGTTCAATAAGCTGTGGAGGAGACTTGATGAGCTGACAGCCAAACATATAGGTGAGAGTTCTGCAAGACCCACAGCTAGAGGTGTTGACGGCCTTGAAGCTCTAGGTGCACTTCCCACCGATGACGGTACATTCAGAAGGCGGCCCGGTTCCTCGGTTAGCAGATTTTCACAGTGGATCGAGCACGAGTCGAAGGAGAAATGGGCATTGCTGTACGATGAAGGTGGAGCAAGGTACGGCATAATGACCACGAACCTTGCAGAGGTCTACAACTGGGTCATGCGTGGCATGAGACAACTCCCCCTTGTTGCCATCGTGGAGTTTATCCTACATGAAACACAGATGTACTTCCACGACAGGTGCAGACAGAATGGCGCATCTATGGCCGATGGAAACCTTTGGTTCGGCACCAAAATGACAGAGTACCTTGAGGAGAAAGGCAAGAAGGCAAGAGAGCACCGAGTCCGAGTGCAGGGCACACGAGAGCGTAGATTTAAGATATTGTGTGCCGACAGGTCCAGGCGTGGCATATTCGCAAGGAAACCTGTGCAAGAGTATGTCCTAAAGGAAGATGGGACATGCAAGTGCTCCTGCCGGAAACCAAGCTTGTACCACAAGCCCTGTTCTCATGTCATTGCTGCTTGCGGGAAGTGCGGCATTGATGAACGCCAATATGTGTCCCCGTACTTTAAAAAGGAAGCAATCATGCATACATGGAGTACCGAGATTTTTGGTTTCGGCATCGTCGGCACTTTCACTGAAGACACAAGCCCAGTTTATTACATCCCTGACCCGACGAAGGCAAGGAACAAGACAGGCCGCCGTCGGACACAGAGGATTCGCAATGATATGGACAAATCCGAGGCCGGCGTTAGCGCTATACGTTGCAGTAGGTGTGGAGAGGAGGGACAAACCTACAAGAAATGCACGAAAGACGCCGAGGCCCCAAGTGCAGCGGAAGTTACTGTGGAAGGATCAGGCTCCGATGGATGGCGGCCAATTGGGGAAGGCACCACTGATAGACAGCGTCATCGCAGGCATCCTCGTACACCTTCCGGTTATGTTATGTAGTATAACCGCTGGTTGCTGATGTAATCTCCCTGTAATGTGTACCAATCTGCATGTATTGCTATCTGATTTTCGTTTTAGTGTGGGCCAGATCGACGTGTCATATCTATTGTCGTCTATTGAAATGTGCTCTTTGTTTTCACTTTGCCAGTACTGGCCTTTTAAAAGTACTTTGCTGTCTGTTAATTTTCTGACTGTAATGCACTATGTTTAATTGAGCTAATCCGTTCCGCTTCTTTTTCCTTGCAGGTATGGACTACCAGACGCCTGAGCTGCTGGATCACGCCACCGATCAGTCCCATCGGTCGTTTCTCTCGGCGGTGCAGAACCTCGAGCTCGGTACCTTACGTCCTCGACCTTCTAGGCGACTCCTTCCCGTGGACCCTCGGTTCACGACTAGGTATGTACGAACATTGTACTGTGAAGCTGTATATGTGAACTTACTAACTTGCTTTGTTTTGATTGTCAGGTTGCTGGAGGCAGGCCTTCTGCCGCTGTGTAGGCTGGTAGCAGCCGCAGTGGACCCGAATGACCCGACGAAGAAGTGGGGTATCGACCGGTCGCTGATCACAGCTCTTGTGGACCGGTGGAGACCGGAGACGCACACCTTCCACCTCCCATGCGGTGAGATGGCCCCCACGCTGCAGGACGTCAGCCTCCTCCTTGGGCTGCCTCTAGCCGGCGAGGCGGTGGACCCAGTTGACGGGCTTCAGGCGTGGCGAGATGACATCCTGCAGCGGTTCGCCCCGGTTCACCGTGCTCCGGGGCTTCTCCTCGTCGGCGAGATCTCCCCGTACACGCATGCGGGCCCCCCTCAGGCTTGGGTACTGAGCTACACAGTAAGAATGCTTTCTTGTTGTTCTATGTTCGTCCTTCAGTCCGTACTAGAATTACAGTGTCAACTTCTTTATATGTTACTGCAGTCTGATCAGCTAGACCCGGAGGCCGACGCGCACTCACTGCGGAGGAGCCTGGAGGCGTACCTGTTGTGGCTGTTCGGGTGGGTGATGTTCACCAACTTGCACGGCCATGCAGTCAACAAGGGCTTGATCCCTTACACGAGGGAGATAGCCGACGCCGAGGACGGTGCTGTTCCCCAATACAGTTGGGGATCGGCAGTTCTTGCCGCCACGTACAGGGGTCTGTGCGACGGCTGCAGGAAGACCGAGCCGGAAGCGGTCTTCACGGGTTGTCCACTCCTCCTACAGCTCTGGACAGCAGAGCGGTTCGCGATTGGCCGCCCCGTGGTGGACCACAGTCCGTACGAGCCGATTCTGTACGTGAATGTCCCACCAGAGGACTATCCGACGATGGGGGCGGTGTGGTGTCGTCGTGAGGTATGTTCGGTGTTAGAACCGTCTCGGTTTTTTATGTTACTTGGACTAACGAGAACTCTTTACCTGTTTGTAGCGTCGGTACGCTCACGTGCAGGTGCAGAAGTTGTACCCAGAGTTCGTCATGGAGTTCGACAGGATCATGGACGACGACGTTGTCTGGGAGCCGTACAGCGCCGAGGCGGTGATGGCGCGTGCGCCGCTTGGGCTGTCGTTCCTCTGCACCAGGGACCAGGCGTACTGGCTGACGATGACGCCGACGTTATTCGACATTTCTGTCGAGCCGCACTGCCCGCAGCGTGTGATGCGGCAGTTCGGTATGCGCCAGACCTTCGGCCATCCACACCTCCAGGCCGTACCACAACACATTCACAGGTATGTGTGGAAATGAATATTCTCTATTGTTATGCATTGTGTCACCGGTTGTGCTCTGCAGGTTAAATCAGCGTGGCCAGGCCGCCGGTAGGTTGTGGAGACCCACCGTCATCGAGTACATCAACGACTGACTCATAGCCACGGAGGACGTTGTCACGGTGATCCACCCCCACACAGCCGACAGGTACAAATAGTACCTTTCCTGGTACCAGCCCCGTACCAGACTACGGGTGACGTTCACTCCCGGGGCTCCACAGGCGCATGTCGCGGGGGTGCGAGACGCATACCCGACACACCGCGACCAGGACTACTTCCGCGCGGTGAGTTAATGGTTTTCATACTATTTTCAACGGTACTTACCACGCGCAACTAACCACGCATGTCCTGCTGAACAAGCGGACAATGCTAGGCAGATCCACACGGAGCTCGGCCTACTGTGGTAGCGTCTCGAGGCTGGCATCCCTCTCACGCAGCAGGAGCAGACGATCATGTTCGGCCAGATGTGCAACACGATGCGCTCGGTCGTTCGTGCTCTGACTTGTCGCCGTTCCGATGCAGCCCCGCCGATGCAGATACATATGCGAGGTCCCCATGGGGAAGGGGCATCGGCAGGAGCGGCAGGTTCTGCAGGGGCCAGTACGTCATGGGGAGCAGGTCCTTCCGGTACCACCGGAGGATCGAGGACGGCAGCCTCCACGATCGGACGAGGTTTGTCAGGTACGTCAGGTTCGAACATATTCTCCAAAACTAACTGCACTTTTTATTCGGCTGACGCGAACTTTTCTTTACCAGCCCCACGCGGCGGATCTCACCACCACCTGGGGGACACTGGGCGAGGATCTTCCCGGAGCACCTCTGCTTGGATCTCTACCGAGGACGACCTCGTTCCAGAGCAGGACGTGATCGGGTCGTCACAGCTCGGAGGTGCACCGCACACACAGCCGCACGACGCCGGTGCTTTCCCTAGTACTCAGGCGGTCCGAGCCACCCGTGGGGTACCGGCGGACCGCCTGACGTACTCGCGCGGGCACGTGCGAGCGCAGCCTAGGAGGACGAGGAGGCGTATGGACTAGGGGCTATTGTTGTATTTATTTATTTATAGGTCTTGCATAACTTGTTCAAATTTTTCATGTCCATATTCACCCCCTCTAGGCTCGATCCTACCCTTCAGATCTGACCTTTCACAAATACTTACAACGGTACTCCGTCCTGTTTGTACCATTTTAAAAGGACAAACCACTTTCGGCGCATACTATGCGCGAGTATGGACCACCTTTACTTGCATAATATAGGCCCTGCATGCACCACATTGCGACAAGCGAGCTTTCGGCGCGTCGCTTTAGTCATGCGTCATCACGGGCATTCTGAATACATGGTCGGCTACTTCAACCGCTTTTTGCATATGCATGTCCCTTATATTTTGACCTGTACGTCTCATAGGGAAATAGATGCATGATAGCCTATATAAAAGCACCATCATAGTAGCAGAGGGCCTTCACCCAGCCCCTCGGGCAAACTTCGCACCGTTTATGAACTACGGCCACTACCTGCCTCACTAATTTCCTTTTCTTCTTGTAGCAGCATCGAACAATGCCTCCTACACCTCTTTTCGTGGAGGATTGCAACTGGCGATATTTATGTTTCGCTTTGGTACTGCCACCTTGGGCTGAATGCTCAATATGCCTTTGTGGTGACCGTTGCTAGCTACGCGTATCTCATCAGGAGGAGACTTACGGCTGGAGATACTTCGAGTGCGTGTATCGGAGTCCCCAGGTACGTGTTTCAGTCAAGTCTTTGTCATATTCGTTTTTACGCCCACGACTCTTACACCAGGATATTTACCTTAACAGACCGAGGGAAGATATTGCGGCTTCATCGAGTGGATTGACAACGACAACCCGGAATATGACTACCTCCCGTTAGACGAAAGCATGGCGCAATACATGGCCAGGAGGGCGGAGCATGAACAACGTCTAGAGCTAGAAGGGGCAAACTGGAGAAATCGACCTCTCGGACTACCACGATGGGAGGACCGTCCAATGTGCGCTTGTGGTGATCGTTGCCAGGTCTCAGGTCGAGAAGGCCAGGAACTCTGTGACGCAGAAGCTTTGTTTGTCCGAACATTCTTGACAACGATATCGATATAAGTTCAAGTCGCACCTTATTTCCTGGAGATAGTTTACCTTCACCAAACGTGGCGAATTTACTACTCAAATTCGTCCCACAGGATCCTCCAAGGAGGTGTCAATTCAGACAACGGATTGACAATTTTACGTCGTCAGATCTATCACGGCACTGGAACATGCAACCAGAATCACCAGCCGACTACAGCCTGTTTAGATCGTACCATGAACGAATTGTTCGCTTTTCTAGGAACCAGTGACTAGAACGAGCGGATACATTGTACTGCTCACAAGTTGTATCCGTTGTTGTATTTCGTACTATGGGTGTCGCATTCATCATGTCGCAATGCGAATGACTTGCATCTAGCTAATATCACTATGCTATTGTACGTGCACTGCGTTAAGTATCGACCGAGTGGATCACGAATAATACAATATATTGTCTCCCAATGTCGAATTAAAAATCATTCAGTACGTACATTGCGCAAAAATTTGGAAAAAAATTCATATGCCCTAACATTCTGTTCGCCTGGGGGTCCTAAGCCCCTCACGTAAAACGGACTGGCCTATTAACATCTCATTAATTAAGTATTACCAAAAATAAACTTAAAAAAATGATCAGTACGATTTTACAAACCAACGCCCACCATCGTCGGATTATAAAAAAAACTTCAAAAAACATATCCTAATCCACGATTAAAACTAAATTTTGTGAAGCGTGTAGGCGAAAGACGGGGAGGAGTGGATTGCGAGTGCCGATCCGGACATATGAGGAGTGAAATGCGAGTGACGATCCAGAAATACCCTCAGTTTGACAAATTTTCTTCACGACGTGAACAATCTATGATATTTGTTTTTTTTTTTGAATATCGACCCAATAAATACAATGGCACAATAAATAGAATTTAAGAATCTAATTTTGAGAAATAAATTTTCAAAATTTTTGGGGATAAAAATTAGCAAGAAAATAAGGCAGAAAAATTAGCACTCGCAATTCACTCGCAAATTTGCAAATTTGGTAATTTGCAAAAGGCTCCAGGGGGCCGAACGCAAAAATGCATTCACCGGAGATCAGCTTCACACCGTCTCGCGGAGACCATCGAAGCCGCCGCGTTCATCGTCAAGCCGTGCCCGAGAAGATCTCATCCAACTCATCACAAACGCCTTCTGTCCGTGTCATCAAGAGGCCGTCCGAGTTGCCTATGCTGTTCATCTACGACGTCGTCTATCCGCGCCACCAAGACGGAGTCATCGCCACATCATCTCATCTCGCCGAGGTGTTGCTCCCGCTCATCTACTTTTCGCGTGGACACCCGCGTCATCGAGGAGCCGCTCCCCTTATCTTCAATCCGCCCGAGACCGAAGCTGCCTTCTTGCACTCCACCGGCTACGCTTTCTTCCTCGCCCTTTTCCAGTCGTCGCCACTGCCAGAGCCTCACCCATCGTCACCAAGCTCGACGTTGCTGCCCGGTACTCCCGCCAACCTGGGGACTATCACCGTGGCACCATTTGTCCATGGTGAGATTAATCGACGAGCCGACCACGAGCTATCCAGATGCCATCTACTACGACCATCTTCACCAAATTTCTTGCTTAATCTATGTTTCTATTAGAGCATCTCCAGCAATAGACCCTATTTTAGAGCCCCCAAAGGTTAAATAGGGGCTGCCCCCATTTCCTTTGGACCTCAAAAATGCTCCGAACTCCAGCAACAGTCCCTATTTCTCAGCCCCTATTTCCTCCTATTTCCTTTTCTATTGTATTTCAGCATAAACTATATTATACATTGCATTTATTCATTTGTACTCATATATATATTAGATAATAGAAGAGATCGGCGGGCGAGCACGGCAGGCGGCGGCGGCCGGCGGGCGAGCGCGGCGGCGAGCGTGGCGGGAGGCGAGGGCCAGCGGGCGAGCGCGGCAGGGGGCGGTGGCCAAGCACGGCGGGGGGCGGCGACCGGCGGGCGAGCGCGGCGAGCGAGTGTGGCGGAAGGCGACGACCGGCAGGCGAGCGTGGCGGAGGGCGGCGAGCGAGCGCGGCAGGGGGCGGTGGCCAAGCACGGTGGGGGGGGGCAGCAGCCGGCGGGTGAGCGCGGCGGGGGGCGACGGGCGAGCGCGACAGGGGGCGGTGGCCAAGCACGGCGGGGGGGGCGGCGGCCGGCGGGCGAGCATGGCGGGAGGCGAGGGCCCGCCGGCGGCGGGCGAGCAGGGCGGCGGCGGCGGTGGCCAATCGAGGTGCGATGATTTTTTCTCTTCGATCTTCCTCTTCCCAGACGGCGCTCTCTTCCGGTGGGCGGGGAATTGTCCTAGGCGCCAAAATAACATCGATGGGGGCTGTGCTATAGAGCCCCCAGGACTGTGGGCTTGGAGGAAAGATTTGGGGGCCTCCTCATTTTGGGGGCCGTAGTAAGGTCCCTGCTGGATCTAATTTTTTTGTCCCACCACCCAAAAACTGTTTGGGGGCTGTGTTTAGGATTCCTGCTGGAGATGCTCTTGCACGGAGGAGCCGAGCCCCGACGGAAGGTGCTAGCCATGTTTTATTCGACTACTGTCTACACCGACCGTTTTTAACAACTTCTTCCTCTCTCTAATCTAATCCCGATGCCGCTGCTGTAACATCAATCCGCCCAAGCTACGCTAGTCCATGCATATCTTCAACAATCAATCTGCACCAACTGCATGGTGTTCAAGACCAACAAGGTTGAACGATGAGGGCGGGCGGAGCCGATGTGAAAGCTACATCACCAACATCGGCGCATGGACCGACAAGACCGTGGATGCTGCCGGCGCCCACCATATACATCACCATCTCATCATGCATTGAGAGCACGAAGCGAAGACGACGAAGATGACCACAAGCAGTTTAATCGGAGGTTCTCCTGCAGGCTTGGGCCTTAACTGGGAGCCTTTCAAGACCACAGGAACCAGGAAACAACTTCACCAAGTCAGAGTTACTGTTGTCTGAAATTTCCATTAATGTGAAGGAAAGCTAATTAATTGATAAAATTGCGTGCGATCGAAGGAAAGCATGTGAAGGAATTAAGATCTGAGAGGCATATATGCTACACATATACCTGCATTTAACCTTGCCGTTGCCACCTTGTCTCTCTCCCTCTCTCTCAGACCGAAAGTGAAATTGCACGATAGATTCTTGGCAAATGAGATCCATATGTGCAGTGCATGTTGCAGCAATTTCTTCAGATCTGCAGTTTAGGAAATCCCATGCTCACACCACTACAACAGCATCAGATGAGCTTGAAAGTTAGAAATGCAACAAGTAATACTAAAGCTTGTCCTTCTAACCAGAAAAAAACTTTAATCCAATGCAATCTTGCATACTCCATACCTTCACAGGCTCTCACACACACACAAATAAAAAAACTTGCACAACCTTTCTCTTTTGATTACTTGCTCAGAATTGTCAAAGCTGAAACTGAAGACAGTCTGCCCAACCAGCCCCCAATCAACAGAGACAACAAAATCATCAGTATATAATATATTGTGCTCTGCATGATTAAATCAATGCAGCTTGGTCAGTTGCATGTATGGCCAGAATAACCATTTGCATATATGGTCAGACTAACCATTCAACAAACTGACGAAGGCAGCTCCCATAATTCCAAACTTTGCTGATTTCATGAATGGCCATAAGGAACAAAAATGAGGTCAAATGGTTACAAGGCAGCAACATTAAACACATGAGCTGCGTCCCGTTTACAATTGCCAGGCCAAAACACGAATAGAACAGAACTGACATGTTTTTTTTAAACACAAATAGAACAGCATTATAGCATTAGGTTTTTTCAAAACATGAAGAACAGACCTGACTCCATTGAAGTTTCTGGTGTGGAGATTCCTGCGTTGTTCATTGTACTGCACAGGGTTGTAGCAACCTACAAACATGTATGTCATCACAAGAGAACCAGCACAGCAGATGCATGTGCTTATGTTTGGTCTGTACATACTAATTCTACACATGTGAAGAACACTCTATACTTATGGATGGTCACTTTCTTGTTAATGTTTCAGTCCTCCTTTTATAACAGGTTCCTGAAAATCTTTTTTGAAAAAAAGAAAAACAGAAGGAATCAAATGTATAGCTTGACAATCCAATGTACCTACTGTATAAAGAAAAACAGGAGGTCCAATGTATAGCTTTACAATCCAATTGTGTGGCACAACAGTATATATGAGCCATGATTATCTCAAGAAGAAGCTTAACAAAATGCAGTACAATTCAATTTGCAATTTACCTACTGTCAATTTGTAGTGGATGGAGATCGTGCGGTCGGCGGTGGCGGCACTGCCAGCTCCTGCAGCTACGGCCTAGGGATGCGAAAGGGCGACGGTCGCAGGCCTAGGTCACGCCTAGGAGAGGCAGGAGGAGGAGGCCTAGGCTTAGGGGAGGCAGGAGGATGAGGAGGCGCGGCTGGCAATTGGCGGCCGGCCGACGGCAAGGGAAGAGGAGGATGCGCCGGCAGCCTGGCACTGGAGGAGGACGGCATGGCGGCGGCGGTGTGCACATCGGGGCGCGCATAGGCAGATGAGGATCCGTCGGCCATCCGGCACTAGAGGAGGAGGGCGCGACAGTGGCGGAGAAGGTTGGGAAGGTCGTGCAGCAAGAGGAGGATGTGCCGGCCGCCCGATGTTGGAGGAGGAGGGCGCGGCGGTGGCGTAGAAGGCCAGGGAGGTCATGCAGGAGGTGGACCACGGCGATGCGACAGGGATGGGGCGCCAAGGTTTTTGGTGGGGGCGGCGCAGGGAGAGGGGGAGATGAGGATTTGGGTGGGACGTGGGGAGAGTAGGAGAGGGGGATCGGGGGCAGCGGGGATCAGGGCGCGCGGGGGCAGGGGCGCTGGATGACATGGGATGAAAGGGGAGGGGGGTTGCGCGGGGGGTGGGAGGAGCGTGAGATTAATCTGAGCTGCTGGATCTCAAGCGGAGGAACGTGGGAGAAATCCTGAGCCTCTAGAGAGAATCAATACCACCATAAGGGTTTTTTAAGTTGTATAGATTCTTTACTTTTATTTCTTTTTTCTTTAATTCCATAAATTCATTTTGATATAAATAGATTGGATGAGACACTATACGTGATGTACGTAGATGTGATTAATTTTATCAACCAATGCATTTTTCACCTATATATTGATGGGGTGGTGTGTACATTTTTAACTATTTATTGATTCTTTTCAGCGATTCACCGGTTGTGTATATTGTAAATTTTACTAAAATTTAGTTGGTCAAATTCTATACATGAATTTTTCATTCATAAGATGCAAGGGACAATCTTAGCCTAAAACAATAGGAGGCAAACAAACTCAATCTCAAGCAGCCAATCAAACAATATCTTATACATACAACTTTCCCACTAACCTCTTGATACAACTAACCAAATAACATCTCATATGCCATTCAAACTCATTTGATTATAATCAACCAAATAGCTCTGCCACCTGGCCAAACCCGGCTTGTACAAGCCAGGATAAAGTAGTACAAGCAACCAAACATATTTTATATTTTTTAGCCCAACCATCAGACTTTTTAATGGGCTTCTTCTCGGTAAACAGGTGTAGGGGTATGATTCGCTGTCCTAGGCCCATTAGATTTCATCATAATAAATGTACCCACGGTGAATTATCCTACCTAAGCTCTAATTGGTGAATTTATCACCGGATATTGGTTATCGGACCCTATTTCACTTAACAATCTACCACTTTCGCTACCATATATGGCAAAAATAAAACACAAAATAGATAGCAATAAAACACATAAATATTCTGTTGTAACGCATGTGCTTCTTGCTAGTCTAATTAAATATTCAAGGGCCTATATACTACTCCCTCTATCCCGAAAAGAAAACCCAATCCTCACATCCGGAGACAACATTAGTGGTGAGAAAAAAAATACTGCAACGCCCTTCATTAATATAAATGTAGTATTAATGGATGGGTAGATAAGGGATATTGAAGAGATAAAATTTCTCGATTTATAAACCGGGGGTAGGTGAGAAGGTAGGAATTGGCTTATTTTAGAACAAAGTTTAAACTCTAGAAGTTGATTTATTTTAAAACGGAGAGAGTAGATAATACTACTACAGTACAACTTCACTATGAGGCTTGGTGAAATTCTACAATTTCAGGCTAGCTGACAGCAGTGGTGTTCTTTTTTGAAGGCAGCTGAGTAGTTGAACTCATGTCTCTTATGGCCCCTTACTATGCTACAAATGCATATTCCTTTCGTCTTAAAATAAACTAAACACATGTATCTCAAGGTAACTTTAGTAACGGTGAAAAGACTAACCCTTATTAACAGGAAAATAATATTGATAGGTTGGTAGGTAAGGGATATTAAAGAGATAAAACTTCTCGATTCATAAACCAAGGGTAGGTAATAAAATAGAAATTAATTTATTTTGATACAAAATTTAAATTTTAAGAGTTAATTTATTTTGGAACGGAGGGACTGCCCATTTATTTGACCGATGAAAAAATAGGCCCCGTTTGGCTCCCTAGACTAAGGGACATGTATGCCGTTTTTAAGTTCTAATTAAATTTTAATCGTAGGCAATTGTGAAATCATTTTTTTAGGAATCAATAGGAATTACTGCAAGCGAGCAAATATGACAAGACGAGGCCCGGAGTACGGGGAAAGATAGGGCACTGGCTACTTTTCTCTACTGTACAAAATAAGCTTACAGTTGCCAGCCTTATTAGCCACCTTTTGAGCTGGTGGGATATGTTTTCTTAGGAACGAGGACAAGAAAGATATTTCAAGACGTGGCTTCTAACAACGTCATGTCATTTTTGTATATTAATGTTTGGTTGTGAATTGTTTTTTGGACAATGGGTTGTGAATTACTAAAATTTTAAATTTACCAAATGCTTTTAAAAATCAAAAATCCAACGCAACTCACATCACATGGGTATTTTGGCTGCTGCTTCAAAAGCATGGAAACAGACAAATCCCAGGAAAATTTTCAAAAGAATTAACTGGGCTTGAAGAGGGCACGAGATGGGCTCCAAGACCCAGCAGCACTCCCAGCAGCAGGCGTCCCGGACGGCATCTTCTATTTTGCAAAGGGCCTTGATCCATTTTCCATCCATGCAGCGCAAAACCAATCCAACTTCTCCGCCGCAACCAAACCTCTACTCCAGCCCCACCGCCCCTGACGACGCTCTCTCCGCCGCCGATGAGGTAAAGGCATTGGCTGATTGGCAAGGAACAATGCGGCCGGAGATACCAATATCGTTGAGTACAGCCGCCGCACCGGCACACGCATGGGCTAAGGCTATAACCGCTCTGCCACTGAATGGATTGCCAATGGATACAAGGGGATAATTGTTGAGGCTCGATCTCAGTTACTCCACGTTATGTTCTCTTAGTTGTCACAACATGGTTTCATATGGTTTGGTGGTAGTAACTGTTAGATATTTCTGTTATTATCTTATGTACAAGATACGCTAGATGAGTCTGCTAGGAGTTAGTTTTGATAGATAGATAATATCCTTATCCCTTGTATTTAGGAATACTCCAGCCGACTCACCTCTTGGCCTACATATATGTAAACATCTGCGCCGATTCGTTGCGCCATTGATTAACACGAAAACGTTGCACTGCCAACGTTCGTCCTCGCTTACATGCGCCTCTGATTTTCACATAGTATCAGAGCACAGGTAAAAACAATGGCAAGCTCATCCACCATGCCACCAATCCACTTTTCAGCTTCCAGATTTCTGAGAAGTTAACAGAGCACAACTCTGGACAGCGCAGGTACTCATGACCCTACGGGGATCATGACTTGAGGGCACAACACCGACATGGCTGAGATCCCAACGAAGGAGGTCAAGCAGAAATAAGGGGTCAAGATTGTGAAGATCCCCGATCCTGCATATGAAGAGTGGTGCGCTGCGGATCAATAGGTTCTCAGCTTTATTTTCATCTCTATCACAAGAATTTCTCACTCAAATCGCCACTTCAAGGACGGCGGCCCATGCATGGCAGGAGATCGAGAACATGTTCTCGTTGCGCACCCGTGCATGGTCGACCAATGTTCGATTGGCCCTGACTACAACAAAGAAAGGTAATATGACCATTATAGAATACTTTGGCAAAATGAAGTCTTTTGGAGATGAAATTGGAGCCTCTAGAAAGCCATTTGATGACGATGATCTGGTGTCATTCATCCTCAATGGTGTGGATGAGGACTTTGATCTGGTGGTCTCTGCCCTAGTGGCGAGAAACGAGCCCATCACGGCATCTAAAATCTTCTCTTAGCTTTTAACGAGCCCTATGGATCTGCCAACGCTGCAAATCGTGGCGGTGGATCTTTGTCATGCGTCTCTGGACGAGGCCATGGAAACCGCAGCTGTGGCGGCGGTTGTAGACGTGACAACGGTCAGAAACAACGTTACAACTCCAATGACAACCGTCCAACTTGCCAAGTCTGCTTCAAGAAGGGGCATCTTGCCGCTAATTGCTGGCACAGGTTTGATGAGAATTATGTCCTAGAAGATCGTTTTATTGCTGCAGCTACTAAATCCTTGGCATAAGGAATAGATACAAATTGGTATCTCAACACAGGAGCCACGGACCATCTCACTAATGACCTCGACAGGCTCACAGTTTGTGAAAATACAAGAGACCAAATCCACGCTGCGAACGGGGCAGGTATGGAAATAAAACATATTGGTCATTCTGCCATTCATACCCCTAGTTGTCCTCTACATTTAAAGAATATCCTTCATGTTCCTCATGTTACAAAAAAATCTTATTTCCGTTGATCGCCTTGCTACCGATAACTATGCTTTCCTTGAGATTCACCCTAAGTATTTTTTGGTTAAGGATCGAATAACAAGGAACACAATCCTTAGAGGATGGTGTCATAGAGGCATCTACCCACTTCCTTCCACTTCATCAATAAAGCAAGCTTGTGTGGTCACGCCATCCTTTGAGCGGTGGCATAGTCGTTTAGGGCATCCTTCTGCTCCCATTGTCACTAGAGTTATCAATGATAATAGTTTTCCATGTCTTTCTAAGTTAAATAAAGTATCAGTTGTGATGCCTGTCAAAAGACGAAGAGTCATCAATTACCGTACTCAGGTCATTGAGTTTGTCAAAGCATCCTTTGGAACTCATTTTCTCTAATGTTTGGGGTCATGCTCCTAATTCTGTTGATGGAAAACGTTATTATGTTAGCTTCATTGATGATTACAACAAATTCATTTGGATATACTTTCTCAAAACAAGTCCAAAGTTTTTTAGAAATTTCAGGAGTTTCAAAACCTTGTTGAATGTCTCTTTGACCGAAAGATAATTGCCGTCCAAACCGATTGGGGTGGAGAGTATCAGAAACATCACCTATTTTTTTTTTTGAGAAAGTAGGGATTTCCCACCATGTGTTGTGCCCTCGTACACACCAGCAAAATGGGTCGGCCGAGAGAAAGCATCGCCACATAGTAGAGGTTGGCTTAGCTTGCTTGCACATGCCTCCATGCCGCTAAAGTTCAGGGACGAGGCATTCCTTGCTGCCACATACGTAATTAATCGCATTGCTAGCAAGATAATCTAGTTTGCCACTCCTCTTGAACGGTTGTTTGGTAAAAAACCAAATTACTCCTCTCTCAGAACCTTCAGATGTTTATGTTGGCCTAACCTCCGTCCGTATAATAGACATAAACTACAATTTCGGTCCAAACAATGCGTGTTTCTTGGGTGTAGCAACCTACATAAAGGTTTTAAATGCCTAGATATTGCTTCTAGACGTGCTTATATATCCAGAGATGTCACCTTTGATGAAACAATTTTCTTGTTCTCCCAACTACATTCCAACGCCGGCGCTCGCTTAAGATCAGAAATTTCCCTTCAACCTCCTCTTCATCCATCTGCTTCTGATCTAGGGGGAGATTTGACAAATGATCATGTGTTTGTTTCTAATATGCCGGCTAATAGTTTCGATCCAGAGAGTGCAAAATGCAGGGAGCATGGTACACATCATGGGGTGGGTCAAGCAGAAATCTCTAGCTCGTTAGAAAATCCGCATCGAGATTGGTGATAGAACGTGGGAGAATCTTTGTCTCCCTGCCATTGTTCATCAGGTGTATGGGTGGCCAATCATTGGCTACCACACCGATGACCGAGGCGGGATTTCTTGCTCGCACAACTTCCTAGGCGGTGTCTCCCTTGCCAGCTTTAGCCGGGCGCATGGGTGACCAATCATCAGTCTCTTGCACAACTCCCCAGGTGACAACAAATCAGATTGGCGCGGCTGGCTATCACTTTGGTGCAGCTATGCTGGAGGCTGAGATAGGTGTGGTCCATTCGCTGGCTAGCACGAACTTGCCTAACATGCACCTATCCGACAGTGATCAAGGAGATGTAGGGGCTTTTGGCTATGTTGGCAATAGGCAGACCACGCACTAGGCTGCAATGCGAGATCTGGAAGGAGAAGGTATATACTGATGGCACAGTAAAATATTCATGTTTAAGTTCTTCAGGTGAGGCTCAAAATTTGGAAGAGGCATTACAAGAAAAGAAGTGGAAGGAGGCGATGGATGTAGAATACACAACACTAATGAAAAATAGGACATGGCACCTAGTCCCACCTCAGAAAGGTACAAATATCATTGACTGTAAGTGGATTTATAAAATTAAAAGGAAGGTGGATGGCAGCTTAGATAGGTATAAGGCTCGACTGGTTGCAAAAGGCTTCAAACAAAGATATGGCATAGATTATAAAGATACACCAGTCCAGTTGTTAAGGCAACTATTATTAGAGTTGTTCTTTCTATTGCTGTATCTAGAGGTTGGAGCCTACGCCAATTAGATGTACAAAATGCCTTTCTACATGGTGTTTTAGAAGAGAAAGTTTATATGAGGCAGCCACCAAGATATGAAAAACACTCTATGCACAATTACATTTTCAAACTAGATAAAGCCATGTATGGACTAAAACAGGCTCCTAGAGCTTAGTACTCCAGGTTGAGTGCTAAACTGCATGAACTAGGATTCCAGTCATCAAAGGCAGACACCTCTTTGTTTTTCTTTAGTAAGGGGGATGCTATGGTGTTTGTTTTGATCTATGTTAATGATATAATTGTGGCCAGTTCCATGCAAAGTGCAACATCAGCTTTGTTATAGCCACTTAATGAAGAGTTTGCACTCAAGTATCTAGGAGATCTGCATTATTTCCTTGGCATAGAGGTGAGTAAAGTACATGGTGGTATACTGTTGGCTCAAGAAAAGTATGCTTCTGATGTGTTGAGAAGAGTTGAAATGCATGACTGCAAGCCAGTCAATACTCCATTGTCCAGTTCTGAGAAGCTATCTATACATGACGATACTCTACCTGGGCCAAGTGACGCTACACAATACAAAAGTGTTGTTGGAGTGCTACAGTATTTAATCTTGACAAGACCTGACATTTCCTTCTCAGTCAATAAGGTATGTCAGTTTTTACATGCACCAACCACAGTGCATTGGGCAGCGATAAAGAGAATTCTGAGATACCTTAAACATATAGTTAAGTTGGGATTAGAAATCAGTAAATCATCTTCTTTGCTTGTTAGTGGGTTCTTTGATGCAGATTGGGAAGGATGCCTAGATGATCGCCGGCCAACAAGTGGCTTTTCGTGTTTTTGGGGCCTAATCTATTGTCATGGACAGCAAGGAAACAAGCAACTGTGTCAAGGTCGAGCACTAAAGCGGAATACAAGGCTCTAGCAAATGCAACAGCAGAGATCATGTGGATACACTCTGTTATAAGAGCTTGGGATTCAGAATCCACAAGCGGAAAAAATATGGTGTGATAATATTGGAGCTAAGTATCTTTCTGCAAACCCAATTTTTCATATTCGAACTAAACACATAGAAGTTGATTATCATTTTGTAAGAGAAAGGGTTGCCAGAAAACTTCTTGAGGTTGAGTATATCTCTTCCAAGGACCAGGTGGCAGATGGCTTCATGAAAGCTTTACCGGTGAGACAACTGGAGATGCTTAAACACAATCTAAACCTAAGGTGGTCAGATTGAGGGGGAGTGTTAGATATTTCTGTTATTATCTTATGTACAAGATAGGTTAGATGAGTCGGCTAGGAGTTAGTTTTGCTATATAGATAATATCCATATCCCATGTATTTAGGAATACTCCAGCCGACTCACCTCTTGGCCTATATATCTGTAAACATCTGCGCTGATTCGTTGCACCATTGATTAACACAAAACTGTTGCACTGTCGACGTTCCCCCTCGCTTACATGCGCCTCTGATTTTCACTGTAACACTATTTAATTCAAAGTTAGCAATGTCACTAATTAACATCATATATATAATATATACCACTTGCCTCAAAAGATACTCTATTGCTTTCTGAAAGATCAATTGGTGTTAATCAGTTCAAGTAATTTATTATATTGCAAAAGCCATCATGTTACAAAGCTATTTGTTGACACTAACAGCATGAAACCTGCTATGCAAGGTTTTAATTCTAGATGCTTTTGCCTATTCTTTGCTTCTTCACTCTTCACGAATGCTTCTCTTTCAGATTTGAATTTTGTTTCGGACAGCCTAGGTAACATTTGCAAGAAAATCCCTTCTCATCTCAGTCATTTTTGGACCGCCCAGATCCTACTGCTACAGTAACCCAACATTATCACTTTATAAATATTAAAATTGAGAATTTTAGTACTTCTAGACAGAGATGTAATTTTTGATAAAATGATGAGAAAAAAAATAAGGAAAAATGTTTTTAGACTTGGGGGACAAGTGGTATATATAATGGTGTTAGTTGCGTATCAATAGGGGGAGTGTTCGCCTGAGTCAATTAAGAATTGAACTCAATGTCTTTTACTATTGTATACAAGTACGACCACATGTGCTAGTATGGGATAGCCATAGATTACTAAGTTTCTTATTATTTAGTCTTGCATTTTGGTTGGCCGGAGTAGTATATGTTAAGTTGTTGTATTGACTCAAAGGAACTACCTGTCGATCCATAACGGTGTAGGCGTTTAAGTCTATCCAATACGATGGTATAGTGCCTCGTGGGGAAAATAGAGGGTTTTGCTGTCACGACGTTAGGTTAAGGTGTAGGCCCACTACCTAACGGCTCTAGGGTTACTCCTAGGGTGGATTCTCGCTTGTCGTCACTGCTGCAAGGTTAAATGGTGAGTAATGTAAAGGTTATGTTGCGAGTAGTGAAACGGGTACCTCTAGTATTGCGTGGCATGTTTGGCATGATCACTACTTCGCGTCCTGTGGGTAAAGTGTCTACACTCTGTGGAGTTATAACTAATTGATTAGTCGTGCTTACGGTCATGAGGGGCATAGTGACTTATGTTGAGTATAATTTTATGGTTTTGTGTAAGATAACGTGTGAGTGGAATTTTGGAAAAGATGATAAATTGTGGATTTTAAATTGCATTGGTGACTTGCTGCCATGGAGGTTAGTAAGTGGCTCTTTTCAGAATTTTCTATGATGATTATATGCTCTACATTATGTATATCTTTATATGCTTGTGAACTATCCGTTGCAAAAATGTTTGTGAAACAAATCTTGCCTTTATGCAAATGATGAGCCACTATTAGCCCTTTCTTTGATTATAATCAGCATGTATCTTAGGTTTGGCAATGCCAGTACATTAGTCATAATGTATTGACTCTTGCTTCTTGTGTATGTATGTTGTATTTAGATCTTGTTGCATGTGAGGACTTAGAGGAGGACGTGATGTTTGACAGGGATGTCGCCAATTTCCAGGATGGTTCTCACTAGGGTTTACCCTAATCTGTTGCCTGTTGGGTATTTTTGGTAGAACATGCTTCCGTGAAACACTATCTATTTGGCCGGTCAGCCTATGTAAAATTATGGTTGTACCTCTATGTTTACTTGTCTAGTTAGACTACCCTTTTAATTTGGATGCCAATTGCTGGGATGAAAGTGTGGGCTAGCAACAATCCCGGACAGGCTTATCATGAGTATGGGTTAGAAATAACCAAGATAATTGCAAGATGGTGCTTTCGGGTTGAGTCCATTGTGGTATGTAGTTTTTGGTCGCTACCTTCTGTGGTTTGACGAGCATACTTTGTTAGTGGACTAGCAAACCCTCTTGACAACTATCTCCTTTGTTCCTTGCCCCGCATTGCGAGTATTATGTTAAAAGGTGTTAACCATGGCCATGGACACAATGAGGGTGAGTGGCTTGTGTATGAATCCCACTCATTCCAACAACTTGTGGTGGTCGCGTTTGGCACTGGATGGCATCATAGTCGTGGTGCTTGATAGCGTTGGTATCAGAGCCAAGACCGACTATAGGAACCCTTTTAAATGGTTATAAGAATGGCTTCTTGAAAAGTATTTACATATTATTTGCCAAAAACCAAATGCTTCCGTATGCTCTCACCTCCCTATGGGCAATAGTCTTCTGTCGGTCTATATTTTGATTTAAACCCCTCTCTTGCTCCCTAGGAAACAAAATATTTTGGAGGAAACAACTTCTGGGTTTACCAAATTTCCAGGAGTCAATTCTAAAAATTCAAAAGGTTTCTAAGCTTTCTCCTTCAAAAAGAACCTAGAAAAGGGTAAAAATGGGACAGGATGGACTTTGCTGTGATTAAACCACTAGATTGCTTGTGAGTTTGGCCCTCCCAAAATTGGTGTAGCTTCTGCACCTAATTAACTTCATGACCTAGGAAAATGGTGAATTTAGAAGGCCTGTAGCACCACTTAAAAATTCCATTAGGTCTTGCTGCACTTATCCTGAAAACTGTAGACAGCCTGCTTCATAATTTCGTGTGGCCCAAACCGTAAATCATAAAATTATGACTTTTGGTCTGTAGGTCACATACTTATCAAGGAAGTTCCATGAATGTTTCTAGAATTTTTGGCCCAGTAACTTAGGGCATAAAAAGTTGACAAGACCACTAGTCAATCTGTTCCAGAACCGTGCCTCTGTCTTGTTAAATTTCTACAGAAAGTTTCACTTGTCTAAAAATTGCAAGAAATTCAGGTAACACAGAGCACATCACCAGGAACCTAAATATAAAATTTCTGTGATTTTACCAACATTTTTGGATGGCCTTTATGCTCTGTTTTTAGCCTATATACATGCAGGACAGAACCACGCACTCTACAAATTTCACGTCCTTCGTTCCCTTGGGACTTCACCTAAGGATTGCTAACTAGATTTTGCTCCACTTTTGTGGATGTCCAATGCCTAGCAGCTGGTGAGTTACTCTGGGGTTTATCTTGAGGGGACCTTGCAGCACACCCTCTGACTCATGCTAAAACGGCTCAACTATCCCCGACCACCACAGTACCACATCTTCACTTCACGGCACAACTCCTCCATCATTGAGAATGGAGCAGACATCACTACCCCTGGCCGCTACCATGAAGAGGCCCCACTAAGCTATTGTGGCATATGGTGGACCGCCCTATCCGCAATGCACAAGGCAGCCTATCGAGCCAATACTCAGTTTCATTATCGTTCCTGGCCCTAATCAATTTGTATCGTTACTTCCTAGCTCGGGCCCAGTCCACTGACGACTCCCTGTATCCTGACCTAGATGCCATGCCTGGGGTATCTGATACCCAACTTCTGTGCCTTGCAGACATGGTTCGCTCCTCGGACAGGTATTTGGCACTAGTTCTAGAGGAGCTTTATAGAGCCTAGGCTAGGATCATCATGTTAGATTGCTAGATAGAGCCCATTGGCAACATGGGATTTTTCAATGAGGAGATCATCTATGGGGTGGATGCACACATGGCTCCTACTGAGTTCCTTGCCCACCGTTTAGGCTATTACGAGCATGTGAATTAGAGGCCCCGCATGAGCACAGGTTTCCGCCATAACTTCCGCACTATGTCTGTCCCCACACCGATTAGTGAGCCCATAGAGCTTGGGGGCCTCACACACCAATGAGTTTGGATGTTGCTACTTCCGCCTGACCATGACCTCCCGCCTAATGCCGACCTTCCCGATAATCCACCCAATGGTTTCGGCAATCTCTAGATGTGGCTTTATGAGTGCTAAATTTGTGTATCTCCTTCTAGATTGGGAATGTGCACTCTTGTTGTACCCTAGGTAGTCAAATTTTGGTATCACCGTGACTTGCTTTTGGCTTGTCTACCATGTATCCCCTCTATGCATGGAACAATTTGTTGAATGTGAATCCAACTTTGGACGCATTTATCTTAAAAATTTCAGAATTGATCGCTTGCTGTCCTAAAATGGTATAGTCGATAATTTGGATGTATGGGAGTTAAAATGGGACCATAGCAACCTAATTCTAGCACTCTACTTCAGCTATGATCATTCTTGTGTATTTGTATCATTTTCACAACAATTTGTGGAGGCCATGGGCCCTGGTTACCTCAAGGAAGTCAATTACGGCCACTCGGATAGAGGGTGGGCCGGTCCCTACATTTGGAGATAGAGTAGGACTCGGCTTCATATTACCTTGCATGATAAGGAATAAGATATAGTCCTAGCTGGATACTCTATGTACTGATAAGGAAAGCCTTTGGTCATATTCGATTGGGTTTCCTACCCTATAACTCTCATCCCTCCAGTATATAAGGAGGGGTAGGGAGCCCCCTGGGGCATATGACAATCTCACTAGAGAATGCCGTGAAAGCAATACACCACAATTGGAAGTAGGGTATTACCTCTCACCGAGGGTCTGAACCAGTATAAATCTTGTGTGTCCTTTTGAATCCATCGAGTTTCGGTCCGACGAATAGCCCCATATAATTATTGCTAATACAAAACATCGACAGTTGGCGTGCCAGGTAGGGGCTTCGTCAAGATCTTCGTCATCAAGCCCGATGGATCCAACCATAGGAGTCGACGGCATCAACTTCTCTCTTCGACAAGCCATCAAATTCGGGAGCCTCGACTTCATCACCGACAATCTCGGCAATCTCACCTTGTCCGACTCGGTTTCAACCTGATCGGCCAGGGACCAAGCCAACTCAGTGCCGATTGGCCTAATCAATGCCACAGCAGTTTTCAACATCCTGTTTTGGCAACACCCAAGATCTACGAGTTCTGGGACAACTCTCTTTCCTAATATTCGACTCGGATTTGGCTCCGAGCCGATCGAGATCAGGTCCAGGGGAGAAGAGATCGTTAATTTCCCACTCGGACTCAACAACGCCGCAACAATCTTCTATTCCAATCTGATGTGGCAGACTCAATCCTCTGGAATTTGACTCTGATACGGCCCAGAGCCGCTCGAGATTGGGTCCAGGGAGGTTGGGGTCATCATCACACCGCTAAACTACTCCGAAGCCGACTCCTAGTCGGAAAGCAGCTTGGGAAGCTTTTCTCCACCACGCGAGGTCTTCATGGCGTCAAAGGGATCACACAAGATGCACGCTGACTACGTGATCAGCAGGAGGAGGAGGCTCGTTGACTACGTGAGCAACAGGAGGAGGACGTGCGACGCCTGCAAGCCGAGTGCGACGCTTGCACTGACAACTTGCACAAGGCTGGGTGGATTGCTCAACAAAAGATCCTTCAAACCCGAGTAGGCGACCACGACATCTTCGTGACCCCGCAACAGAATGTCGTGGCCGCTGCCACGCTATTAGACACCTTGCAGTTCGGGCCCGACCACCAAGCCACCTCGACCATCGCAAGGATCAAAGCAATGATCACCGCTGTGGCCTATCAGCAGCGACAACAATCTGGAGACACTTTCATACTGTCAAACAAGACGGCTTCAGACACGGCGATTTCATCTACTTCAGCACAGCGCCGAGTAGCTGGCTCTGGTCAGCATCACTCAAAGTGACGACATATGTCACTCGGCAGTCCAAGTAACGATCGACGGCGGTATCATCATGACAACCGCCACGATAACCAGGACGCCCGAGGACGACCGTGGCAGGACTCCGCCACGATATTAACGCTCAATGCCGAGAACACAAGGAGGATGAGCGCCGCTGACTAGAAGATGAGTGTGAGCGCATCAGCCTCCACCACCAGCGATTCAATCGCTGTAGTCAGAGTCGGAGCCCTCACCTAGATGAAGGACTACCGGTGTTCACCCACGAACTACAACAAGTCGACTGGCCATCTGGCTTCAAGCCGACTTAAATAGAGAAGTACGATGGGAAGACCAACCCGGAGTTCTGGCTCATAGTTTACACCTTGGCAATTCATGCGGCTGGAGGTAATCACAAGGTCATGACTAACTACCTGCCAGTCGCCTTGGCTGACTCGGCGAGGACATGGCTAACAAGACTTCCTAGGCGGTCAATTGGCTCCTGTGGGGAAATCCGTGAACGTTTCGTCGAGAACTTCTAGGGAACATATGAGAGGCCATCTTCCGAGTACGATCTATATCAGTGCCACCAGAGAAAGAACGAATTACTCCGCGATTTCATCAGGCGTTTTTCCGAGAAAAGAAACTCAATACCTAAAATCACGGACGAGGTCGTCATCACCGCCTTCCGCAAGGGAGTCAGAGACGCGCCGTTCATCGCCAAGTTCACTCGGAAGCCACTCAACTCTGTCAAAGCTCTCTTCAAGATGGTCAATAAATATGCTGATTCAACAGACGCAGTGGCAGAGGCACTTGACGACAAGCCCACACAAAAGGAGCGATGGGAGAGGGACAATGCGGCCGTATCCAAGCCTGAGAACTGCAAGCGGAAATCTAAGGACCTCATTGTGGCAGTTGATCGTAACCGTCCTCAACCTCCTAGAACCGAAGATTATCAAAACGACAAGTGACATGCTCGGGGGGCTCAAAAGCTCAAAAGCAAGGATGGCATCCTCACTCCCAACTTATGCAATACCGAACAACTAAGTCATTTTCTAATACATATTTTCTCCTTATATGATGTTCTCATCTAAATAGGCTAGGAGGCAACTCACTTCCCTATGGTTTGACTCGGATATGACTTAACGCCAGTTGAGATTGGACCTCGGAGGATGAAATCGTCAATTCCTCACTCGGCCTCACCAATGCCGTGGCTGTTTACACCTAATAGGTGTACATACTGCGCATTTTTGTTTTTGCTCTTAATGATTGCAAAAGTACTCGAGTAGCATAAATTCTGATTCGTGAAGCTTTTCTCCATGAAAGGTGAACTCAAGTCACCTAAAACGCGTGTCTGGGAAAGAGCCATGAGCCGACTACCCGACGCTGAGGGGCTATGACTAGTCGGGTAGAGTGTTTAAACATAAGGGGTCAACTACTCGGGGAAATTAATATCAATGAAAGGAGGAACACATATTTACATCTATTGTAAAATACATAAATTTTCTTCCGGTGATTGTTTTATACATCAGATGCTACTCATTCGATATGTTTATAATGTAGTGCCCAGTTCTGGATACGCGTAATAGGAACTCATGGCAAAGAGCCTATCTCCTACGCTCGGGGGCTGGACCAGTCTGCCTTGATACACTTGGAGTGCGACGCTTCAAGAATCACTCGGAATGCTCTATGAGGGCTACTGACCGAGTACTTGCGCCAGTCGGGACACGGATGTCACCTTTACCTTGGTATGCCCCATCGGGGCTAATAACCAACCTCCGACACCAGTCCGGGCTCGGGTACCACACTGCTGGGTAGGGTACACCCCATGAGGGTCACCAGCCGAATCCTATGCTAATGCGAGGTTCAGGTACCTTATTTGGCCACAACTCTGCTGGGTAGAGTATGCCCCATAAGGGTCACTAGCCGAATTCTATGCTAATGCGAGGTTCGGGTACCTTATTCGGCTACAATTTTGCCAGGTTGGGTATGCCCCAAGTGAGTCGCCAGCCGAATCCTGCGCTAGCGTAGCGTTCGGGTACCTATTTGGCCAAAACAGGGAAACAAGCCACTACTGGAGCTTTCAGTTAGAGGTAGCACCTAACCCGGAACCTACGGAGGTGCTCATTATTTTTCAAGACTGGAAGACCCCAATCATTTAATTCCTACTGGAAGATGAGCTTTCTAAAGATTGCAATGAAGCTGAGCAAGTGAAGCAACGTAGCAAAAGCTTTATCATAGTCGGAGAAGACCTATATTGTCAACGCGCATCCAGAGTTCTCATGCACCGCGTCACACCTGAGGAGGGCAAGCAGATCCTGCAATCTATCCACTCGAGCATCTGTGGCAACCATGTTGCATCCAGAACGTAAGTCGGACAGGTTTGCAGACAAGGATTCTTTTGACCGACTACGGTTACCGTCGCCAATGACATTGTTCAGACATGCGAGTGATGCCAATTTTGTGGGCTGCGCTGGGTATGTCAGTTTGGGCTGGCTTATTTTGTAGTAGGCTAAAGATATGAGTTCTTAAATAGCATGCCCTATTAGGTCGCTCGCTGGTCGCATTAAAATCGCGATGCAGGTGCTATTTTACAAGAATCGATTAAATAATCAGATATGCTTCATGCTAAGCCTATAGCCGGGTGTATATATTCGGGTATCTTGATTATTTTAAGATATTGAGGATATATCCTTATAAGGATCAATAGCTATGGTGGCCATGGGCCCCAGGTACCTCATGAGAAGCATTAAGGCCACTCGGACAGAGGATGGGCCTAACCTTGTAATTAGGGATACAATAGGACTCGACATACATTATCTTGTATGACAAGTAAATGATATAGTCCTAGTTGGGCACGTTGTATTCCTAGAAGAAAATTCCTTGGTCGAAGTCAAACTGGGATTCCTATCTTGTAACCATATCTCCTCGATATATAAGGGGAGGCAGGGCGCCCCCTTGAGGGTATATCAGAATCTCACCAGAGAAACCTCAAAGGCAATACACAACAGCTGAAAGTAGGGTATTACCTCACCTCGAGGGCCTGAACCAGGATAAATCGTCTCGTGTTCCTTTGCAATCCATCAAGTTTAGGTCTCACGAGTAGCCCCATATTCTTATTGCCGGTGTAAAACATCGACAATAGCTGGTATCCATTAAAATTGGGGATGCAGGTATCTCTCAAGTATACCTCATCACACATTGGATTTATTCCATACTGATACTCAGCTTACATGCTTAGCCAAATTGCCTTGAGCAAAATTTCCAGCTAATATATAGCTGAAGAGTCCAATTTCTGAGAAACATATCGCTCGGGAAAGACTTAAAGGTTAAAGATCTTTGACTTTATGTTTAATTGTTTTCTAATTAAGCACAAAGTTAGGGGCTACACCTAATAGGTGTGCATCTTCGGTGCACACTATTCATCTATGAAGCCCTTCATAGCCCCGTTGCCAGCTGACATGAAGCAGGACTCGGGAGAAGAAGCACTCGGATAATGAGTAATCGGGAGCAAAGCACTCGGGAATCTCTTCACTATGGAGGATGAGCACTCGGCATCAGCTGTGACTCAACTATGAAGGTCTTAGGGGCTACTATGGAGGCCATGGGCCCTGGGTACCTCAAGAAAGGCAATTACAGCCACTCAAACAGAGGGTGGGCCGGTCCCTACATTTGGAGATAGAGTAGGACTTGGTTTCATATTACCTTGCATGACAAGGAAAAAGATATAGTCCTAACTGGATACTCTATGTACTGATAAGGAAAGCCCTTGGTCGTATCTGATTAGGTTTTCTACCCTGTAACCCTCATCCCTCCAGTATATAAGGAGGGGTAGGGAGCCCCCTGGGGCATATGACAATCTCACCAGAGAATACCGTGAAAGCAATACACCACAACTAGAAGTAGGGTATTACCTCTCACTGAGGGCCTGAATCAGTATAAATCTCGTGTGTCCTTTCGAATCCATCGAGTTTTGGTCCGACGAATAGCCCCATATAATTATTGCCGATACAAAACATCGACACAATTGTCTCACATGGCTTGATCTTTTGGTGTCGTGTCTATGTAGGATGACTAATATCCGATCCACGACTACTGCTTCCGGGGGGCAGAACCCTGGAGCAAACCCTTCCCATCCAAGCTCTGGTGCTATAGGACATGCTAGTGGGAACCAATCGGCTGCCCACGGCAGTCAATCAAGTGAGGAACCAATGATGACCCAAGTCTTGGCCATGTGAAATTGTCTTTTTGAGAGGATGGTGGCCAACACTAAAATTCTTGGTGCAGCACTCGCCCCAAACGCGAATCAACGGCAATCAAAGTTGGCCGATGTGCAGCGCACTCGCCAACCAACTTTCTCCTCCACAACCAACCCACTTGACACGGATGATTGGCTCCATGATATCGAGGCCAAGCTCATTCTCACCTGTTGCGACGAGATGGAGAAAGCGGCTTATGCTGTTCACTATCTCCCGAGCGCTGCAGCCGCCTGGTGGGAGAGCTACAAGACTCTCAATCCTCCTGACGAGCTGATTACTTGGACCGTGTTCAAGGAGGGATTCCAGTCCGCTCACATCCTTGCTGGCCTCATGGAGATCATGAGGAGAGAATTTCTCGCCCTCAAGCAGGGGAGCCAGACCTTCATGGAGTTCCTAAATCGCTTCAACTATGTCTCTCGGTATGCCACCGAAGAGATGCCAACTAAGGCTCAAAAGGTGAAGCTCTGCTAGGAACGCCTCAACCCTAAGCTCAAGCATGCCCTTTTGGCTCATGAGATCCATAGCATGAAGACTCTTCTGGACAAGGCCCTTCGAGATGAAGAAAGTGAAAAGGAGGTGCTCGAAGATTGCAAGCACAAGTGGGTAGCAAAAAAGGCTGCTAGTAGCAGCTCTACCTGACCTTGCATTGCACCATCCTTGGGAGTCCGTTATGTGGCTTCATCTTCTCTGAGGCCAACCGATGTTGTTCCCCGCCCTCAAATGGTGGCCTCACAGCAGTACCCACGCGGTGCTCTGCCGCTCGGAACTCAGAACCGGGCTGCAACCATTGATTGCTACAACTATGGCAAGCTAGGGCACTATGCAAGCAATTGCTCGTACGCGAAGAATACCATTTCTGCGCCTCGTCCTCAGGCCGTCCAGCAGCAGCCCCGTGATCCTCCACAAGGCCGAGGAGGGCAGAAAGGAGGCCGGGTGGCCCCCAGACCAGTTCGTCCCCTCAGGCGCGGTTGCCTCAACCATATGACCGCCAAGGAGGCTACCGACGCTCTTGATGTTGTGTTGGGTACATTTCCCTCCACTCTTACGTTGGTTTTTTTTGACTCTGGTGCATCACATTCATTTAGATCCTCCAAATTAGTGAACCAACAACAACTTCATACCGATCTACTAAAAGATGCCATGTTAGTGCAATCACCCGACTCCACAATTAAGACAAAGCAAATATGTAAAGATGCGGGGATTCAAATTAGCGGGGTAGAGTTTAAAGCCGACCTTATTTAGATAAATACTCTAGGTTTGGATGTTATACTTGGCATGAATTGGCTAGCTAAACACAAAGGAACTATAGATCGTGCCAAAAGAATCATAACCTTATTAAAAATCGATGGCCAAATTTGTCAATTTTACTTCCGATCGTGCCTCTACTTCGCAGCAGCCACCTCTCCATTCTTTCTCTGTTCTAGAGCTCAGATCATTACCCATTGTCAATGAATACCCTGATGTGTTCTGTCGATGTTTTACACCAGCAATATGATTATAGGGCTACTCAGCAAGGGGAAACTCGGTGGATTGCAAAGGAACACAAGGAGGATTTATACTAGTTCAGGCTCTCGATGTGAGGTAATACCCTACGTCTAGTGGTGGTGGTATTTCTTTGAGGATTTTTGTCGATCAATGATCTCGTGCCCTTAGGGGGTGCCCTACCTCCCCTTATATACTGGGGGGGGGGGGGAGGCAGGGGTACAAGGTAGGAATCCTAGCTGGACACGGCCAAAGGATTTCCTTCTTAGAGATACATCTTACCTGGCTAAGATTGTATATTCCTTTTTGTACAAGGCAAAATCTACCGGGTGCTACTATATCTCTAACTACAAGACTCGGCCTATCCTCTATCTGAGTGGCCCATATGCTTGTGATGAGGTACCCGGGGTCTATAGCCTCCACAGTAGCCCCTGAGACCTTCATAGTTGAGTCACAGCTGATGTCGAATGCTCATCCTCCACAGTGAAGATTGCCCGAGTGCATTGCTTCCCGAGTACTCTTTGTTTGAGTATGTCTTCTTCTCGAGTCCTGCTTCATGTCAGCTTCATGTCGGGGGCTATGAAGGGCTTCATATAGGTATATGAATAGCGTGCGCCGAATAGGCGCACCTATTAGGTGTAGCCCCCGACTTTGTGCTTAATTGTGAAGACAATTAAACATAAAGTCAAAGATCTTTAACCTTATAGTCTTTCCCGAGTAGTATACTACTGGTATATGAGACTCTTTGGTATCATGTCAACCGGAATATGATTTATAGTCTTGCCGAGTAGCAGGCTACTCGTATATGGGACTCTTCAGCTTCATGTCAGCTGGAAAAGAGGGTTATAGTCTTTCCCAAGTGGCGTTCCACTCGGAAGTTAGACTCCTCAGCGTCATATCAGCTGAAAAAGATATTTATAGTCTCTCCCGAGTAGTGCACTACTCGAAAGTTAGACTCTTCAGCGTCATGTCGGCTGAAATAATGTTGCTCATGGCAACTGTTGGCCAAGCATGCAGGTCGAGTACCATGTTATGAAAATAAATCCATTACGTGGCTAGGTGTACTCGAGAAAGATATCTACATCCCCAATTTTAATGAAGACCAGCTTGTGATTCTTATAAGGATATATCCTCGATACCTGGTGGATAAGACAGATATCCAAACATATATGTTTAGCAATTAGGTCTTTATGAAGCATATCTGTTTACCTCATCGGTTCCTGTTGGTAGCACCTGTACTGCGATTTTAACACAGCTAGCGTACGGCCCACGTGCTACTGTAGAAACTCATATCTTGGTGGCCCAGCACCGACTATGTAGGCCCAAGCCCATTTAGTTGACACAGGCTCTATACAGGCTGGGGGAGAGAGAAAAGATTCCTCTATCTTTCCCAAGCGACCAATCGTTTCATCTTCCCAGTTCCGCGCTGAAATTTTGCCTCCCGCTCCGCTAGGGTTCACCATTGTTTGCTCCTCCCCAACAAAGCTCGAGCGATTCCGCCTTCCCTTGTCTATTCCAAGCCCTCGGCCACATTTCCCCCAAATTTCCTGTCCCCTCGACCATGCCGAAGGTTCCAGATTTCGCCGGGGCGTTGGACGATGGGTGGCCGACCTCGGATTGCAGCCGGTCCAAGATAGAGAAGCTGGAGAAGTCGCTGCGGCTGCAAAGCCGTGATATCATCCTCTGGCGCCCGGTTGAAGGTGAGTCGGTTCCAAATCCCCAAGCCGGTGAAACTGTCGTTTTTGCCTCTTTCTTTGACCGGGGTTTGTTTCTTCCATCCTCTGCATTCCTCCGCCATCTTCTTAATTTCTACGGATTGGAGTTGGTGAATCTGAATCCCAACTCAATCCTGCAAATCTCTATCTTTGTGACTCTTTACGAGTGCTATCTGGGTGTAGAGCCCCACTTTAATTTCTTCAGGCACTTGTTCCACATCAAGCCCCAACCTTCTAAGAATAGGGTCTAGGTGATTGGGGGGGCTGGCCTTTAGTTGAGGAGTGAGATGAAGAAAATTTATATCAATCTTCCTTTGAAATCCTCATTGAAAGGTTGGCATAAGGAGTGGTTCTACTGTTCTGATCTGGAACCTTCCCTGCCTCCATTCACCAGAAAGCCCCCGGCGGTCTTGCCCAGTTGGTCGTCGGATCCAACCTTCGAAGAGATGGGCCAAGTACATCAGTTGCTGGCGAGGTTGGATAAATTCAAGAAAGCCGGCCTGACCGGCCCCTGGGTCGCCAAGCGCTTCCTAACTCGGTGCATCCAGCCACTGAAGATGAGGAGCGAATTCTGCTGGGATTACCAAGGGAAGAATGACCCTGACTGAGAAAGCTGAGAGGTGATTGACCAGCAAAAAGTGACTGAAATATTGTTCACTTATTTCTCCAATAGGGTGATCGAAACCGAGGATGCAGAGCGTTCCATTGCGGCTTATAGCCGAATCCGGCCTCATCCCGAGGTAACCCTTGTTGCTCTTCTGTGATGAATGTCTATAGACTTGTACCCATAGTTGCTCAGAGTCGTGCAATGTACATTGTTGAATCGTTTGCAGTGGTGCCAGGAGTTTGATGATGACTCCCATCCGTTGTCAGCCACAAAGTCAAAGAAGAGGCCGAGAAGTCCTTCTGCCGCCCAGCCCGACTCCAAGAGAGCGGGGAAGAAATCCATTGTAGATCGGGGCAAGGAGAAGGTTATGAAGCCAAGTGCTGCAGCCGGGAGTTTAAAGATAAGAGACCCTGCCGGCACAGCACCCAGGCCACCAAGTCCCAGACCAGGACCGGCGCGGTTGAGCTCAGCATCATCGAGCCCAACCCAAGTGCGGCCAAGTACAAGGTCGACCCCAGCGCTGCCGAGTACCCGAGCGCCCCAGCCGACCACACCGCGAACAGGGCCGACCAGGACAGAAATGCAGCCGCCGACTGCCGCACCCTCAGGCCCGACAGCTAGCAGCCCTCCAATGCCTCCCTCTGGATCTCCCGGACAGAAGCTCAAGTTCTCCAAGAGGTAGGCCATTCTGGTTCTTCTGAAAATCATGTTCAGCGTTGTAGCGCCTTGATATTTGACTCGTTACGCAGGAAGCGGGCCAACATTGATCTTAAGGAGACCCCCCCGACTACCCCTGCTGTCGAGCCTGCCCCAGCTGACCCAGCGCCAGCAAGCATTCCTGCGGAGCCGGCGGTGGTCCTAGTTGCAGAAACTGAGACCGTCCCGACTGCAGGGCCGCCTACGCCGGCCGACCAAGGGGCGGTTGCCGAAGCTACCGCTTCAGCCCCTGAGCCAGCGCCCGTCGTCGAAGCCGTCGCTGCAGCTCCTGAGCCAGCGCCTGATGTCGAAGCCGTCGCTGCAGCTCCTGAGCCAGCCCCCGAGGCCTCGGAGGCCGCTGAGTTGGGAGGTTGGAGTCCGTCGCCTTCCTGGTCGTCATCGTCATCGTCGGGGTTGTCCCTTCCTTCGGACAGACCCGACCTCCCCAGGATCGAGGCTCCCCCGTGCAAATTCCCAAGGACGTTTCGCTGGACGGCGCCTGACGGAACTTCGCAGAGCTACAAGGTTGATGAGGTAGCAATAGAAAAGGAGCGTGAAGACTTGCTTCATGCCACGATCGCCGCGTCCCAAGGGATTCAGGTATGACTTCCATTGTGTTGGAATCTCGGTAGTGTTTCTTGGCGCCTGACTCTGCTTTGACTTGTTGCTCCCCAAGTAGAAAGTCATTGATCGCTCGGAGAAAATGCACGAGGTGCTAACCCGAATCGCCCCCCAACTCCAAGAATTGGACCAGCTCCGGGCCTTGAAAGCTGAAGTGGAGGGGCGCAGCCAGGAGAGGGAATCTTGGCTGAGGGAGGCTATAACCGAGCTCAGGAGCGAGAATTGGGACCAAGCCAAAAAGATAAGAGGTGAGCCTCTAGAACACTTCTTCCTGACCAAATCCTCAATATATTTCTCCAGTTGTGCCATCTCCCGACTACCCAGTTGTGTCTTGACTGCATCGTTGAGTTCTTGACTAATTTGTCGTGCAGCCCTCGAAGCCGAGTTGAAGACCCGAACGGAGGGAGAAGAACGGCTGAAGGAGGCCGAGAGAGCCAGGGCCGAACTTGAAAAAGATAGGGCCAACCTGACAGGGGCCAAAACCGAGCTTGAGAGAGAGAAGGCCGAGTTGAAGGAGGCCAACGCCAAGCTCGAGAAGGAAAAAACCAAACTAGAGAGGACCGTAGCCAAATGGGAGGCCGACTACGACAGTAAGTCTCCTTACTGACAATGATCTTAACCAATCCGTTAATTACTCCATCTGCATCTTTACCTAACAAGTTTATTTGTTGGTGAACCTGGGTAGCTGCTAGAGCCAATTCCCAAGCCCAATTTCAGGCTTACGCAGAGGAGATAAGGGTCGTCAAGGAGTCATGGGAGGCCCTCCTGGGATCCGTGAGAGGGCTCCTTGACATCATGGATCCTTGCCCCGTGGGAACCAACTGCAGCTCGATCACCCAAGTAGAGGCGCGCCTCGAGGATGCACCGAGTGCCCTGAAGAGGTACTCGGATGAGCACGTCATTGTCGGCGTAGCCCGAACCCTGGCAATGACCAAGTCCATCTACCCAAGGGCAGATGTTGAAGCCATCGGGGAGGGGTTTGCCGAGGAGACAACTCCTAAGGAGGCGCTAGAGTTGATAGCCAAGGCGAGGCCGACTGCAGAGATTATCACCCGAGACCTGGATCTGTAAAAACAGTACACCATGCAGTCGGTGTATTCTGGATTTTTGTAAGGACATGTGTAAATATATGTGCAAGGCCGCCAAGCTTTAGACTATTACTCAGTTGTCATTAGCCTTACTCGACCATATAGCCTACACCGAGTTGATCTATAGGAACTTAATAAAAGCGTTCACCGCAGAAAGCTGTACTCGGGCAGACATAGGAAAATCATAGTAAAACTTCATAACTTAAGTAAAATACGCTCGTATATTATTGACAAAGCACATATAATACATGCAGCCCCCGACTCACTACTCGGTTGGAACAAGCGGCGTAGTGAGTCAGAGAAAAACTATACACATGAAATTTGTAAGACTTAGGTATAGAAAGGACGTAGCTGTTCTATATTCCATGAGTTGCTGATGAGGGCACCGTCTTGGTCTTCAGTCAGTAGGCGACTGGCCTCGTCACCTTGGCTATGATGAACGGCCCTTCCCAAATTGGGGATAGTTTGTGCCTGTCTTTGATGGTTTGTATTTTTCTCAGGACGAGATCTCCGACCAAAAAGGCGCAGCCACAGACATTGCGATTGTGGTAGCGACACAAACCTTGAAGATACCTTGCCAACTGGATTGTTGCAATATCCCTCGCTTCTTCCAACTGATCTAGTTCGACCAATCGGGTATTGTTGGAGATGTTTTCTGAGTAAGCCCGAACTCACGGAGAGCCGAACTCTAACTCGGTTGGTAGCACAGCCTTAGCACTGTAGACCAGGAAGAAAGGGGATTGTCCTGTTGCTCGACTGACCGTAGTTCTGAGAGACCAGAGAACAGATGGGAGCTCTTGGACCCACCGGCCCGCGTATGGTTGTAGTCGGTCAAATATCCTGGCCTTGATACCTTGTAAGACCATACCATTGGCTCGTTCAACCTGCCCGTTGCTCCGCGGGTGTGCCACAGATGCATAGCAGATCTTGATGCCGAAGTCGTCACAGAAATCTTGAAACACGCCGCCCGTGAACTGAGTGCCGTTGTTGGTGATGATGCGGTTAGGGACTCCGAATCGGTATAATATACTCATGATGAAGTCCTTTGCTCGTGCCACTGTTATGATTGCAACGGGTTTGGCCTCAATCCACTTGGTGAATTTGTCCATTGCGACGAACAAGTGTGTGAACCCTCCTGGCGCTTTCTTGAACGGCCCGACCATGTCAAGCCCCCATACTGCAAAGGGCCAAGAAATTGGGATTGTTTGAAGTTCTTGGGCTGGGAGATTTGTTTGTCTTACGTAGAGCTGGCATCCCTCCCATGTGCGAACAATGTCTTTTGCATCTGTTACTGCTGTTGGCCAGAAAAATCCCTGCCGGTATGTCTTTCCGACTAACGTCCTGGATGCGGCGTGGTTCTCACATATGCCCGAGTGGATCGACTGCAGGATCTGCTTGCCCTCCTCGGTGGTGACGCAGCGCATGAGGACCCCGGATGCACTTCTTCGGTACAGGTTATCTCCGACGACTAAGAAACTCTTGCTTCGACGTTTGATTCGTTCAACTTCATTGCGATCTTCTAGAAGTTCATCGTCCAGGAGGAATTTGAGAACAGGAGTCCGCCAATCTTGACATATGTGCAGCACCTCGTTTGTGGCCGGGGTAGGTTCACCTCCTGACTGCTCTGGTAT
The DNA here is from genome assembly GCA_003991445.1 of Oryza meyeriana var. granulata. Taxonomy (NCBI): domain Eukaryota; kingdom Viridiplantae; phylum Streptophyta; class Magnoliopsida; order Poales; family Poaceae; genus Oryza; species Oryza meyeriana. The sequence goes on along the minus strand of RYFJ01001985.1, from coordinate 43,614 downwards.
TGGTTTCTTCTTGACTAATGGCTCCATAAGTTGCTCGACAAAGATCCCTGTCGGGACCACTTCGCCCTTGGATCCCATGTTTGCCAACTCATCTGTAGCATCTTGTATTGTTGTAGGATGTGTGTTATCTCCAGCCAGTCGAACTTGTTTTCCAGCTTGCGGACCTCCTGACAGTATGCCGCCATGGTATCGTCGAGACACGTCCAGTCCTTCATGACTTGGTTCACCACGAGTTGAGAATCTCCTCGCACAACCAGTCGATGTATGCTGAGTGATATAGCAATGCAGAGCCCTTGGATAAGTGCCTCGTACCCGGCGACATTGTGGGAAGCCGGGAAGTGGATTTGTAAAACGTACTTGAGTTTTTCGCTGGTGGGTGACGTCAGTACTACGCCAGCCTCGGCGCCGCTGATCCATAGAGAACTGTCGAAGTACATTGTCCAGTACTCTAGCTTCGCTGTTGATGTAGGGATTTGAACTCTGTCCACTCGGCTACGAAGTCGGCTAGAGCTTGTGATTTGATTGCTGTCCATGGCTGAAAGGTGATGTCGAACGCCATCAGCTCGAGCGCCCATTTGGGACAGTGATGAGTAGGCCATAGAGCAGCTTCTGGACCTGCGGGTATCTCATCTTCGAGTCGGCAAGGACTTTGCTGACAAAGTAGACAGGCCTTTGGACTTTCTGGATGTGACCCTGTTCAGATCTCTCGACCACCAGCACCATGCTGACTACCTAAGTAGTTGCCGCCAGATATAGCATCAGTGGTTCTTGGGGCATGGGTGACGCCAACACGGGGGGTGATGTGAGAAATTTCTTGAAGTCTTCGAAGGCTTGTTGGGCTTCGGGAGTCCACTGGAAATTATCCGCTTTCTTCAATAACTTGAAAAAGGGCATGCCCTGTTCGCCCAGTCAGGAAATAAACCGGCTGAGTGACGCCATGTAGCCTGTTAGCTTCTGGACATCCTTCTGGTTAGTCGGGGGAGCCATGTTCATAATTGCGTGGACTTTCTTCGGGTTGGCCTTGATGCCGCGATGCGAGACGATGAAGCCGAGTAACTTGCCGGATGGCACACCGAAGGCGCACTTTTCCGGGTTCAACTTCATCTTGAATCTTCGAAGGTTCTGGAAGGTTTCTTCCAGGTCAGCGATGAGGTCATGTTTGGACTTAGTCTTGATCACCACGTCATCGACGTAGGCCTCCATGTTGCGCCCGATCTGAGTGTGTAGACACCGCTAAATTGCTCGTTGATACGTTGCTCCAGCGTTTTTCAAACCGAATGGCATAGTGATGTAGCAGTACGCTCCAAACGGCATGATAAAAGACGTCTTTAGGCAGTCCTCCTCCTTCAGGCTGATTTGGTGGTATCCCGAGTAGCAGTCGAGAAAACTGAGAAGGTCGCACCCGGCAGTTGAATCTACCACCTGGTCTATTCTTGGTAAACCAAATGGGTCCTTGGGGCACACCTTGTTGAGATCGGTGTAGTCGACGCACATGCGCCATTTACCATTTTCTTCTGGACCAGAACTGGGTTTGCCAGCCAATCCGGGTGATAGACCTCTTTGATGAACCCGGCTGCGAGAAGCTTGGTTATCTCCTCCCGAATAGCATCTCTGCGGTCTTGAGTGAAGCGCCGTAGCCGTTGCTTGATTGGCGTGGCGTCTGTCTTCACGTTGAGGGTGTGCTCGATCACCTCCCTTGATACGCCCGGCATGTCGGACGGTTTCCACGTGAAGATATCCTTGTTGGCTTGGAGGAAGCTGACGAGCGTGTCTTCCTATTTGGGGTCGAGTCCGGTCCCGACTAGAGCAGTCTTGGAGGGGTCGGAAGGGTCCAGGGGGATCTTCTTTGTGTTCGAGTCCGCTGAAATTCCCGACTTCGCTGCCTTTTTGGCCAGAACTAGGTCTTCCTCGACTTCTGTTGTGACGGCTTGCCGAATGCTGTTGTTTCCGACTGCCGCCTCTTGTGATTGAGCCAATTCGCAACTCTCCTTGTCGCAGGTGAAGGCTTGCTTGACATCGCTGCGGAGGGAGAGGACTCCTGCTGGCCCTGGCATCTTGAGCACCATATATGTATAGGGTGGTATCGCCATGAACTTGGCAAGCGCCAGTCGTCCGAGTATCGCGTGGTACGCGGTCTTGACGTCGGCGACCTCGAAGCAGATGTTTTCCGTGTGGAAATTATCCCGTGTGCCGAAGGTGACTGGCAAGGTAATCTGCCCGAGTGGTGTTGAAGACAGGCCGGGAATTATCCCGTGGAAGGGCGCCATACTCGGCCGCAGATCTGAACGAGGAATCTTCATCTCATCCAGGGTCTTGGCGAATAGGATGTTGAGCGCGCTGCCTCCGTCTATGAGAACCTTCTTCAACTTGATATTCTTTACAACCGGGTCCAGGACGAGTGGATAGCGTGCCGGGTGTGAAACCCGATCTAGATGATCAGCGCGGGTGAACGTGATGGACGTCTTTGACCAGCGCAGATATTGGGGGGTGTCTACTGTAGAGATTGCGTTGACGTCGCGTGCTGTTAGCTTCTGCTTGTGCTTAGACTCATACACAGACGGCCCTCCGAAGATGTGGTTTAACTCGGCCTGGGGATCTTGAAAATCATCGGCCGGGTCCTGATCTGGCTTGTCTTTGCTCTTGTCGGCGCCAGATGATGAAGCCTGCTCGGAAGCAAACTTCTTAAGCATGAAGCAGTCTTTGGCCGCGTGCTTGCCCTTGGGGTGGAAGGGGCATGGCCCGTTCATGACCTTCTGATAGTCGTTGTTCCGTTGGTGATGCGACTTAGTTTGCTCCATGTTGGCCACCTCGTTGTCTGACTTCTGCTTGTGGTTGCCGGACTTGTTCTATGATGGCTCGTTGTTGGCTTTTGCCTTCTGGTCCTTCTGCCGAGACTCCTTCTTCTCATCGAGGGCCTCGGTGACTGCTTCGGCCGAGTCGGCGTATTTGTTTGCCATGTTGAAGAGAGCCCGGACAGACGATGGTGGCTTCCAAGTGAACTTCGCGATGAACGGGGAGTCCTTTACTCCCTTGCAGAAGGCGGCGATGACAGCCTCATCCTTGATCATTGGAATTTTGTTGCACTTCTTGGAAAACCTCTTGATAAAGTCGCGTAGAGACTCGTTCTTCTTCTGGTGCAGTTGATATAGATCATGCTCAGAAGACGGCCTCTCATAGGTCCCTTGAAAGTTAGCGATGAACCGCTCCCTGAGTTCTCCCCAGGAACCGATTGACCGCCTCGGGAGCCCTGTTAGCCATGTCCTCGCTTAGTCGGCTAGTGCGACTGGGAGGTAGTTAGCCATGGCTTTGTGGTCACCCCCGGCAGCTCGAATTGCCAGGGTGTATACGGTGAGCCAGGAATCGGGGTTGGTTTTACCGTCGTATTTCTCGATCCCCGTAGGCTTGAAGCCTGATGGCCAGTCAACGTCCTGGAGCTCGTGGGTGAAAGCCAGGACGCCTTCGTCTTCGTGAGGGCTCCGGCTCCGATTACGGTGGTTAAACCGCTCGTGGTGAAGACCGAAACACTCGTTCTCGTCCTCCAGTCGGCGGCACTCTTCTTCTTCACATTGGCGGCACCGGGCGTTAATGTCGTGTCGGAGGTCGCGTTGTAGACGAACTCGGAGGTCTTGGTTGGACCAGCGATCGTACTGGTGACGCCGCTGATCGTTGTTATTGGTGTCGCCGAGTGATGTTTGGTGCAACTCTTCGTGTGGCCGACTTGAGCTAGCTGCCCGGCGTCGAGCTAATGTAGATGAGCCTGCTGCTGGAGAACCCGACCGATTGGTCGGTACAAGTGTTTCACCCGACTGCTGTTACTGCCGACAGGCAGCAGCTGTGATCATCGCCTTAATCTTAGCGATAGTCGGGGTGGCCTGGTGATCAGGCCCGAGCTGGAGCGTGTCCAGCAGGGTTGCAGTGGCCATGACGTTCTGTTGTGGCATGACGAAGACAGCGTGGTCACCGACTTTGGTCTGGAGAATCTATTGCTGAGCGGCTCGCCCAGCCTTGCGTAGCCCGTCGTTGCGAGCCTCGCGGTCATCTTCCTTTTGTTGTCGTAGTCGGCGCGCCTCCTCCTGTCGCTGCTCTTGTAGTCGGCGCACCTCCGGTGGTGGTGTCGATGCCACGAAGATCTCGCGGGGCAGGAGAAAATTTGCCAGACTGGAGTCCGAACTAGTGTTCGAACCATTGTCCGACTTGGAGTCGGAATCCGAGTAATTTATCGGAGTAAGAACGACTCCGACCTCCCTAGATTCAATCTGAAACAGCGCTTGGCCATGTCCAAACTGAGTCGTAGGAGATCGGGTCTGCCGCGTAAGATGTAGATCCGCGGCATCGCCGAATCTGCGTGGGAGATTGATGATCTTTCCCCTTCCTAGCCCAACCCGAGCTGGCTCAAGGCCTAGCACGAGTCGGACGCCGAAGGAGAGAGTTGTCCCAAAGATCGGCGAAGTTGAAGATTGCTGCGTTAGATTGATGAAAGCTGGTGCAGCATCTTGTGAGCCGACTGGCGCGGAGTCGACTAGTTCCTCGGCCGGTTGGATTGGATTTGCATCGGCCAAGGTGAGGTTGCCGATCTGGTCGGCGACGAAGTCGAGGCTTCTAAAGGTTATTGTGTCTCCCAGGAAGAACTTGTCGCCGTCGACTCCTAATGTGGGATCCATCGAGATTGTTGGTGTAGATCTCGGCTCATCCTCTATCGGAGTGGCCCATATGCTTGTGATGAGGTACCCGGGGTCCATGGCCTCCACATGTTCCCTGATGAGCTGCCGGGAATGTCACCCGATCAGGACATCGAATTTGTCATCAATATAGTACCAGGGACAACACCTATCTCTAAGAGACCATATAGATTGACATATGAAAAATTTAGTGAAACTAAAAACACAAATTAGTGAGCAATTAGAGAAAGGTTTCATCCATCCTAGCTCTTCCCCATGGGGCTGTCTGGTGCTCTTTGCCCTAATGAAAGACGGTACCATGCGCATGTGCATGCAGTACCGTCCTCTTAATGAAGTCACTATAAAAAACAAGTACCTCCTTCTAAAGATAGATGACCTCTTTGATCAAATGACCGGTGCTCGAGTATTTTCTGAGATTGATCTAAGGCTAGACTATTTCCAATTAAAAATCAGACTAGAGGATAGTCCAAAAACTGCCTTTACCACCTACTATGGTTTATTTGAATACACCGTAGTTTCTTTCGGACTAACCAATGCTTCTACTACTTTCATGAATCTGATGAACAAAATCTTCATGGAGTATTTTGACAAGTTCGTGGTGGTATTCATTGATGATATCCTCATTTATTTCAAGAATGAAGAAGAGCATGTGCAACACTTGCAAGTGGTGCTTGACAAGATTCGTGAGCACAAGTTGTATGCGAAGTTTTCCAAATGCGACTCTGAAGGCGGTGTTGCCGTTAATCCAAGAAAAGTGCAGAATGTGCTAAATTGGAAGCAACCTAAGAATGTTACTGAGGTTCAGAGTATTCTTGGCCTAGCCGGATAATACCGTGGGTTTTTCGAGAGGTTTTCCAAGATTTCTAGGCCAATGACCCAACTCCTCAAAAAGGAACACAAATTTATGTGGTCAGAGGCATGTGAATCAAGCTTTCAAGAATTAAAAGAAGGCTTACAACAACCCCAGTGTTAGTGATGCCCGATATCCACAAAAACTTCGATATCTACTATGATGCTTCTCATCATGGTCTTGGATGTGTGCTAATGCAAGAGTGAAAAATGGTAGCTTATCCTTCACGTCAACTACGCCCTCATGAAGTCAATATCCAACACATGACTTGGAGTTGGCAGCCGTCATGCATGCTTTGAAAATTTAGCACTGCTATTTGGTTGGTAAGAGGTGTGAAATCTATACCGATCATAAGAGTTTGAACTATTTCTTCACTTAACCAGATCTAAACCTAAGGCAAAAAAGATGGCTAGAACTCATCAAAGACTATGATCTAGGCATCCATTATCACTCCGGTAAAGTCAATGTTGTGGCCGATGCCCTTAGTCGAAAGCTTCATCACATCACTGCTTGTCTTAGCCAACCAACCAACACTACTCTCTAAATTTCAGAACCTTAATTTAGAAGTGGTTGAAGAAGGTTTTGTCGCAGCCCTAGCACTGCAACCAACCCTTGCCTCTCAAATTAAGGCTGCTTAGATCAATGATAAAGAAGTAGGTAAAATCAAGCACGACGTGAATGAAGGCGCAAAGACAATCTTTTCTCTAAACTTGGATGGTATGGTTGTCTGTGGGAAACAATTGTATGTACCAGATAATCAAGGCCTTTGGGAAATCATCCTCAATGAAGCACATAACTCTCCACTATCCATCCATCCTGGTTGCATAAAAGTGTACCACGACATCCACACCCAATATTGGTGGCCTAGCATGAGACGGGATATTGCCGCCTATATTGCCATTTGTGACCTGTGCTAATGCGCCAAGGCAAAGCATCAAAGGCCAGCGGGTTTACTTCAACCACTGAAGGTGCCCAAATGGAAATCTGATGAAGTAGGAATGGATTTTATTACCGGCCTTCCAAAGATACCAAAGGGACATGGCTCGATTTGGGTTATTGTTGACCATCACACTAAAGTGGCACACTTTATTCTAGTACACATATCCTATAGTGGATCAAAACTTGCAGAGCTCTACTTGACTCATATTGTGCAACTCCATAGAGTACCGAAGGCAATCGTCTCAGATCGTGGACCTCAATTCACTTCTAGATTTTCTGAAAACTTGCACGAACTTCTTAGTACCGAGCTATTCTTTAGCATAGCTTTTCATCCTCAGACGGGTGGTCAAACTGAGCACACAAACCAGACCCTAGAAGACATGCTCCGAGCTTGTGTTTTATCTTACAACATCAATTGAGAAAAATGCTTATCTTTCACCGAGTTTTCCTACAATAATAGCTACCAAGCAAGCCTCCAAATATCACCATTTGAAGCACTTTATGGGAGGAAGTGTAGGACACAACTATTCTGGTCCGAAGTAGGAGAAAGACAATTCTTTGGGCCAATTCTTATCAATGAAGCTGAACGCAACGTTACTCTCATTCGAAGTAGGCTCAAAGTGGCGCAATCACACCTGAAGAGCTATTCTGACCGTCGCCACCGCGAACTGAGTTTCACGATGGGTGACCATGTCTATCTCAAGGTCTCACTGCAGCAAGGTGCTCATTGATTCCAAGTGTTGCATGTCAATTCAGTCCATACCGAATTGTTGCAAAACGGGGACAAGATGTATATCAATTGGAACTACCATCCCAACTAGCTCCCCAATAGATCGGTCCATACCGAATTGTTGCGAAACAGGGACAAGTTGCATATCAATTGGAACTACCATCCCCAACTTTCATACATGCACGATGTCTTCCATGTCTCACAACTTAAAAAGTGCCTCCGAGATGCTCATGAGCTCACTCCATTAGAAGACATCAACCTACCCCTTGACCTTTCATACCAGGAATATCCAATTCGTGTTCTAGACGAAGCCGAACGCCACACTCAAAGCCACATCATCAAGATGCTTAAGATTCAATGGAGTAATCACACTCCCGATGAGGCCACATGGGAAAGAGAAGATAGACTTACAGCCGAGTTTCCTCACTTTTTTCTAGAATGTCGAATCTCGGGGATGAGATTCTTTTATAGGGGGTAGAGTTGTAACGTACCACAAAAGTGTACCCTGTAAATTATGAACTATATGTGGTAACAAATAAAAACCCTCATGATCAGTGTACATGATTTATTTTTCATGTTTTTGGATTTTCTTTGCACAACATATTAGGCCTCATAAGTACATGCTTGACCATGGAAAATTTCAAAAATTCCTTAAGTAAGATAAAAATCTGAGAAAATTCTCATAAATACTACAGAACACAATTAGCTTACTGGAAGCTTTTCTTAAATTTTATCACTTGATCTTGGACCCCAATAAAATTCTCTAAATCAGGGAAAACTCTAAATGTTCAAATATTATTATGCCTCCTTTGCACCTTTACCAAAATTTAACCATTTCATAAATACTAGTGTAGCTTGGTCAGGTTGTTTATAGAACCTTCATATACCAGCAGGAATTTTGGCTCCTTTAAAACCCTAGGAAAACCACATAAAATGATAGCTGCAAAACCTCAACAAAATTCAAACTGCTGGAAAACATAATTTTATGCCTACTTTGGGGCCTTGCCATTTTCAAATCATGCACATTCAGGAAATGCTACTTTGCCAGCTTGTAGACCACACTTTACTCTACCACCAGTGAGCTTGGCATATTTAAATTCACAGTAGAAGATGGTTTGGAGGTGGAGTCAAAACAGCACAGTGAAACAGCCCACAAACTTCAAATTTTGAGCACTCCATCTCTCTCCCTCTCCCTCACTGCCAGTGGGCCCAGAGCATGTGGGACCCACTTGTCAGCCTCTGGGACATGCCCTAGCTCCCTCTCCATGCCTAGAACACGCGACATGCTGCTGGACATGCGTCGGTACGCCCTGGGCACAGCTCAACGGCCACCTGTGCTCCAACTCGCTCCATTTAGCCAAATCTTGCGCCCTTGTGAACCTCCCCTCACCCTAGTGCTGTTCCGTTGAGAAGTCAAGAAATTCCACCTCGGGAGTTCTGGGAACGGAGGCGTCTTCCTCGACACCAGCAAGCTCATGGCTGTCGTGCTCCACCTCTGGTGAGCTTTGTCACAGGCTAGCTCCGGGAACGTGACTGTAACATACCCAGAATATGTGTACATATATATATATATATATATATATATATATATATATATATATATATATATATATATATATATATATATATATGGAGACCCATGTTTAGCTGTCTTTTAAAGAAAAACTAGGAATCGCTTTGTTAATTCAAATTTCTAAGGGAACTTCCTGTAGAAACAAAAATCTGAGAAAATCCCCCGAGAAACTAAACTGTATCAATCAAACACTGTAATTTTCACTGAATTTTATCAATTTAATAAGAGACACAAATAAATACTTTAAACTCAGCAAAATCTGGGAAATTGTCACCTGCAGACAGCTTACTTGGCATTTTTGCCAGAATTAATACATCAGTCATCTGCTCACCAAAATTTACAAGAACCTGGATTAGATTGTGAAATAATTACAGTAAAAATTTCAGTACAATATTCATAAATATGTAACATAAAATAATAGGTCAAAGTCCACTGACTCAGATTAGTGCACAGCAGAAACTGATTTCTGGCCTAACTTTGCTGTTTTCTCCAGAGAAATCTACAAGCCACATGACTCTGAATCTTGGCACAAAGTTGGACCATACCACTCACTGCTCACAGTAATTTTTCCTCGATTTTACCTACATTGTAACTCAGTCAAAATGCCAGCTCAAGTGACCTCCCCAACTGCTCCATTGACACTTAGTCTCTAGAAGGTGTTCTCTCTATTCTGCCACTGCCGAGTGGGTCCCAGCCACTGTGGGTCCCATCTGTCGGTCACAGACATCTTCCAGCATGGCCCCACCTGCAGGACACCATCGCCACGCACGCGGACACGTGCCAGGCCACCGGCGATGCGCACACAGAGTGGTGCCAGCGCTCCTACCTCCGTTTTCTCGGCGTAGTCGACAGGAGCTCAAACCACCTCACCATTGTACTCTCCTCACCACTCTCTCTCACTCCTCCACGGAAAGCCTGAGGTGAAAACCACCACAACACCAAGAAATGCCACCTTCTTCCCCAACGCCGGCAAGAAACCGACTGCCGCCATTCTTCTCGGGTGAGCTTCGCCGCATCTGAGCTACGGGAACATGACCACCTTTGCATCCCTGACCCATTTTTCCCTTCTTCTCCCCCTGACCTCGAAGTTGAAGACGCCGTAGTATGCGCTCGGCTCCAGCGACCGCCGTCGTGGCATGCACGCGTTCTCCCTGACTGGAGCAAGATTGGAGTTGATCCTTCGCCAGCAGCATCGCCAGACCAGGACAAGCTCAAGAAGTGAGCACTAGAAGCCGCCGAGCCCCGAGGCCGTAGATCCGAGCCCTCTTTCTCTCCGTCCACCGCCGTGCCCCCTTCTTGCTCTCTCTGACCACGGTGAGTTACATCTCGATTCCTCGCGCATGAAGCTACTGCAGGATATCACTGAGCTAACGTCGATGGCTTTTCTCTGGATTGTAGCCCAGATCCGGCTGTCGACAATCAACCGAAGTACTCTGCCGCCGTGAGACCTCTTCCGACGCGCTCGCCGCCGTTCCAGCAGTATCGAGTAACCCAACACCTTCGGTGAGCCTCTTAGGTCCCTCAGACATCGCATGCATGCATCCATTTGGCCCGTGAAATGCAATCCATATGCATGCCGAGTGAGTTCACCACCTCCGCTGTCGTCGCCGTCGATTCCGACCACCTCCGACCGCGAGACAACCACCGTTAGGTTCACCTGGTACTCCTCTAGCTTTTCTCTTTTAGTCACCCGATGAGTTACACCGCCATTCGCCGCCACTGCCACAGAAAAGCTCACTAACCGCGCCTCCTCTGTTTCGCCTGGCTGGACCGACCTCTTCGTGGCCGGACGGTCCGTTCCATTGCCGGCTACGCCCCATGTATTCCGCCTCACCGGACTGTCCTCACCGGGATCGGACGGTCCGCTTCATGCTTCGTAGCCAGCGCGCGCCTGCCTTGCTCTGTCTCACTGACCGGTAGACCCCATTGATTTAAAATCCGAGAAAAATAAAAGAAATGAATAACTACTTTTCTGTCACATTGAAAATGGAGTTAACTTTGAAAATTCATAGAAAATCCATTCTAACTCCAAATTGGGTGAAACCAGTTTTGTTGGTTCTGTAATTTTACTCTCTAAAATCTGGTAAAATAAAAAGTAGCACATTCTGTACAGAAAATCTGCCAAGCGATTATAAGAGTAAATAAAGGGTGAAAATGGGCTTTTCAACTAGAAAATCCATAAGAAATTCATTATAACTCAGAAAAATGTCAAACCGATTTTGTAATTCTTATAAAAATGTATACTTTCCATTTATGAACTCAGCTTGCACAGAATTAGGCCACACATAATCAGTACATTTTATTTTTCCAAAAGGACGCATAAAAATTGTAAAAATCATATCTCACAAATGGTAAGTGCAAAAATAAAAATAATTTCACCAGAGAGTATATAAAACCAGTACCAAGTCACTACACAAAAATCATGCATGTTAGAGCATTTTGCATTTTTGCATTATTTATCGGTTTTGCATTAACTTTAAAATTTAAAACTAGAAGAAGAGCCTTTGGAGTTCGAGGAGGTAGAATATTTTGAAGAACCTGAAGTAGACCTGAACCAAGGCAAGAATCCCAATACCTTTGAACATATTGCTCCTAAATTTTGGGATTATAAATGCTTTTATTTCAAATTGCATCGTTATTTTGCTATGAAAACTATATAGATTGATGGCAAAGGTAGTTAATCCCATTTCCTGCATAACCCACCTTGAAATGTTGATAACCTACTGCTTGTAGCACTAGGATGGGTGAAAGTACTTGTTAAGTGCTTGCTATGAGTTATACACTTGTATATACGCTTAGACACGCATAGCTAATTACAAAATATATCGTGGCTATCTAGTTATGTTTGAAATGGGAATTTGTTTACTTCTGATCCGTGATGAATAATTACAATATTTGCGAACTAAAACCGAAGGAAAACCGTTTTAAAACTTGGGCAAGCAAGTGGTACACATATGTGATAGTTGTGTATCGATAGGGGGAGTGTTTGCCTGGGTTGCTTAAGGACCGAACTCAGTGTCATTCCTCATGTTAAACAGTACAACCACATGTGCTAGTATGGGATAGTCATAGTGGATTAAGTTACTTAATGTTTAGCCTTGCATTTTGGTAGGCTGAGTAGTAGGGGCAGTGCCTACGACGAACTGTAGGGCTGTTCAGAGGAGCTACCTATGTGAACCATGAGGGACTGTGATCACCTCATGGCGTAGGCGTCTAAGTTTGTCCAATACAACGTTGTGTGCCTCGTGGGGAGCCGGGTAGGCAGATTCCCACGACGCTGGGTTTAAGGCGTGGGCCCGCCACCCATGGCATTGGGGTAGTGCCCCGATGTGGAGTAACACACCTCGTGCTGGTGCAAGGCTAAACGTTAGGTAATGTAAAAGCTGTGTTGTGACTTCTAGGCCGCATTCAATGTGCAGAGTGTGGTGGTACCGACGGGTACCGGACAAACTAGAGTGTAGCCGTTTGGCTTCTATCACATCATGTGGGTAACGATGTACAAACTCTGCAGAGTCAAAACTAATCGGTTAGCCGTGCTCACGGTCATGAGCGGCATGGTTGTGTCCATTGAGTATAGATTTATGTTTCTAAAATGCTTTATGAAATAGGATGGGATGGTGAAGAGTTTACACTGATTTGCACTTGGTGATTGATGATATGATAATGAAATGGAGATGACGTGATAAGTTGTATTATAGTCTTACTGCCAAGGAGGGCAGTGAAGATATTATTTATGAAAATGGATGCCATGATATTACTCTACCGGTTTATTATGCAATCTAATTTATGATCTTCTCTTTTGAACTGTTGCGAAATAAAATTGGCTTTATGCAATAAAATTTAGCCTTTCATACAGCCTTCAGCTTGATTATAGCTTACATGTATAATTAGGTTTGATTGTGGCCTTGCCAGTACCTTGCGTACTGAGTTCTATTTGTTTTTGTGAATGCTGCTATAGATTCATATACAGGTAGAGACGAAGACTTGTATGATGATTGTGGGGATGAACAGATCGATCAGGACGGTCCTATCTAAGGGTTTACCCTTAGTCGGTTGCCTGAGGGTTTTGGGTAGCCAAGCTTCCGATGGACTAATTATTTAGCCTGTACGGCTTATGTAATTAATAGTTAATATGTATTCGTACCTGTACGTTGGTTTACTTAGCTAAATGCCCTATGTATTGGATATTGCTTGCTAGATGAACGTGTGAGACTAGAACTTTCCTGGGCTAGTCTCGCATTAGTAAGAATTTAGAAATGATGAGATGCATGGACGTTGATTCAACCGTAGACCATGTCCCCAGAAGTGTGTATCATGTTTGGTCGCCGCCTTCGTGTGGTTTGACGGGCACACTTCGCCGTTTCGGACTGGTGAATCAACTCTCCAAACATCTCTTTATTTCTGAATTCGGTGCTTTGGACTTGTATTGTGGATGGGTAAATATTATGACAAGTCTGCGATGAGGATGGATGGTTATTGTACTTATTTGGTTTTTATTCGAGATCCCATCCATCTAGATAGTTCGCGTTGTCATAGTAGTTACTCTCTATAATGCATTTCCGGGGTGCCCACAGCGACCTCCCTCCAATGCCTAAACCATCCATGTCTTTTTCTTTCCGTGTCGTGTAGGTTGATTCTGTGGCACCATTGCGGTTCATGCCATTGACCCTGACGAAGCACCTCCACCACCAGACCCCATTCCGACTGGGCCAGGGAGATCCGGTTGAGCTGTTGCACCGATGACATCACGTCACCACCCCGACCCAGCACGCCTAGCACCCGACGCCGAAGAGCCCCGAGCCGCCGAAATCAACTCTTCTTCCCCACAGCCGGCTGATGAACCCCTTTCCAATTCCATTACCTATGGTGAGAACCACGTCGATTCCTTGCACATGCAGCCTCTGTAGGGCACTAACCACCCATTGCAGGTCGTTTCTTGGCAATGAATTGGCCAGATCCCACCGTCACCGACCGCCTAGAGCCCGCCACCATCGTCGTACCAACCTAGTCACTGCTGCCCCCATCCAGACCTCGTACGACCTCGCCTCAGGCTCAGTGATCATCCTGGCAACCTTAAAACCCACATGTATGCATTCTTTTGGCTAGATCCAAACCGTCGCTCGACATGCATGTGCATGCCGAGACTGACTGCCGCTCTCATCGTTGCTGCCATCGATTCTGGTCACCATTATGGCCAAGAAAGCCACCAATAGGTTCGCCTAGGATCCCCCTACATTTCCTCTTTTAGCCGATTTGCACAATTCACCGCTGTTCGCCATCAGCAACGCCCTAAAGCTCAATGGCCACGCGCGTAGCCGCGAACCCTGCTCCGTGTCTCTGACGAGTGGGCCCATCGTTGGTAGCACATGAGGGCGAGGATTAGTGATAGTTTAAAACTTCTAAGGTCTCTCTAGCAAAAATACCAGTCACCGACATTTGGGCCTGGATCTATTTGTAATAAGTCGAAAACCTGACGACTCTTAATAAAAATGGCTGTCACACATGCCCGAGGACCACGGTTTGATTCCTGGGAAGCCGAGGGACTTTTATGCAGGATTACAATCACTTATAGATGGGCCTCCTTAGATTTAAAATCTGAAAAATTGGAGAAATAGTTAAAAGCTTTTCTGTTGAACTAAAAAATGGAGTAAACTTAAAAAATCATTTTAACTCCAAATGAGGTGAACCAAATTTTCTTATATTCACAATTTTATGCTCTTCATTTCTGTAAACTTAAAATTTATAAAACTACCTTCCAGAAAGTAAGTTAAAATTTGTATGTTGCGTAGATACCGTATTCCTAGTATAAAACCTCTAAATATTGTATTTCACTAATGCAAATTGATAAAAATAGAAATATTTTCACTAAAAATCATCTTAGGACAGTACCAACCCACTGTGAAACATGCATGCATGTTAGAGCATTTTGGATTTTTCCGCATATTTTTATTTATTCGACTATACATTATTATGCATAGAGACTAAGCAAGGCAAGCCTCCTCCCTTCACCTTTTGAACATATTGCTCCTATGTTTTGGAGGAAAAGTTTATACTGCCAAATTGCATGCGTATTTACAATTATCAACTGAAACATGGGTAAATGGTAGATAATACCTAATTGATGCGTTATGCTTCCTTGAAAGTTGAATTCCTCACTGTTTGTAGCCATAAGTTGAATGGAGTGCCCTTCTTGCACTCAAATGGGTTTATTTATGCTTATTTATGCCACTAATTGCTTATTCATGCTTCTTATTATGCTATTACTCATTCTTGTCACTTTATAAATGTTAAAATAGGAATTTTATTACTTCTGGACAAAGGTGTAATTTGTGATAAAATGATGAGAAAAAATGACAAAACATGTTTTTAGACTTGGGCGACAAGTGGTACACATATGGTGTTAGTTGTGTACCGATAGGGGAGTGTTCGCTTGAGTCAATTAAGGACTGAACTCCAATGTCTTTTACTATTGTTACAGGTACGACCACATGTGCTATTATGGGATAGCTATAGCTCACTAAGTTGCTTATTATTTAGCCTTACATTTTGCTAGGCCGGAGTAGTATAGGTTAAGTTGTTGTATTAACTCAGAGTCTATCCAATACAAAGATATAGTGCCTCGTGGGGGAAAATAGAGGGTTTTGCTGCCACGGAGTTAGGTTAAGGCATGGGCCCGCTACCTAACGGCTCTAGGGTTGCTCCTAGGGTGTATTCTCGCTTGCCGTCACTGCTGCAGGTTAAATGGTGAGTAATGCAAAAACTATGTTACAAGTATTGAAATGGGTACCTCCGGTATTGTGTGGCATGTTTGACATGATCTCTACTTTGCATTATGTGGGTGAAGTATACACACTCTGCAGAGTTAGAACTAATCGATTAGCGTGCTCACAGTCATAAGTGGCATAGTGACTTATGTTGAGTATAGTTTTACCGTTTTGTGTAAGATAACGTGTGGGTGGAATTTTGGAAAGGATTATAAATTATGGATTTTAAATTGCACTGTTGACTTGCTTCCATGGAGGTTAGTAAGTGGCTCTTTTTGGAATTTTGCATGATGATTATATGCTCTACATTATGTATATCTTTATATGCTTGTGAACTATCCGTTGCAAAAATGTTTGTGAAACAATTGTGGCCTTTTTGCAAATGATAAACCACTATTAGCCCTTCCTTTCATTATAATCCTAGGCTAGCTCATCATGAGTATGGGTTAGAAATAACCGAGATAATTGCAAGATGGTGCTTTCAGGTCGAGTACTCTGTGGTATGTAGTTTCTGGTCACCACCTTCGTGTGGTTTGACGAGCATACTTCGTTAGCAGATTGGCAAGCCCTCTTGATGGCTATCTCCTTTGTTCATTGCCCGGCATTGCGGGTATTATGTTAGAAGGTGTTAACCATGACCATGGAAACAATAAGGGTAAGTGGCTTGTGTATGAATCCTACTCATTCTAACAACTTGTGGTGATCATGTTGGGCACTGGACAACATAATAGTCGTGGTGCTCAACAAGCATGAAATCAGAATCAATAATATATGGAATCACATGAGTTATGATATAGGTAAAGTAATATAAACAGAGGAAAGCATTCCATCAGTCACACATCAATCACACGAGTTCGTCATGTACTTTCCTTAACCATGACGATAACCCGGCATAACACCATCCACTCTGGATCCCTCCACACCCGTGGAGTAAATCTACAAGTAAAACCTCCATAGAACAATTCTCCCGACTAATGATAAATACTGAGAATATCTCTGAAGACAAAGAACTATAATTATTTCCTTTTTCCGTCGACCTATGTAAAACATCCTACACCAGCCACTTCACTGTTTTTATGCATATCTCGTGAACCACCAAATAAAAACTAGCAACCAATAACACTTTTGACATCCAAAGAAAATTATCTACAGCTTTCGTATTGGGCGGAAAGTCAGATTAAGCTTCTATTATGCCCAGATAAAGAAAAAATAATATGCTGTTCCGGTTTTGGACCAGGTCAACAGTACCGTTTCTAGCGTTTCTCCTAAACTGGTTTCTTGAATTGATTGAAACCAGCAGCGTTAGAAAGATATGGACAAAATCTACAACTTTTATTTACACCACAACACTTGAATCTCAAGGAATAAATAACAGATTTTAAAATATTATTTCAGCCTACCGGTCAATATATTAAATTCGAACTACCGGTGAACAGAATCGATATCTATTTGAATTAGAAGCTACTAGGGACTAACTAAGCATTACCCTTGCAGAGTTCTCCACTAAGGCAGCGTTCACAAGAGCTGCTAGCTTGACCTATTTTATCGTTTTCCATAAGCATGCTTTCTGAACTGCTATATATTTCATGCAAAAATTTTATATATGAAAGTATCTCTAAAAAATCAAATAGATCTATTTTTCAAGTTTATAATAGTTAATACTTAATTAATCACTCGTTAATGATCTACTTTGTTTTTTGAGCCGCCATTAGCTCAAGCCGAAAATGCTATGCCGAACGCCCCTAAGTTGTGGAGAAAATTGATGAATTTAGGAAATCCACCAAAATCCCAAAATTTCCACTTCTTCCTCCTTGCCTCCTCTCCTTTTCCACCTTTTTTCCTTTTCCTTCCTATCGGATGGCAGCAGCAAGCAGAGAAGTATAGCAGAGCAGCAGTAGCCAGAGAAAGCAACAAGAGCAGCAGCAGCAGTGGCTAGCTGAGGCGGCCGGTGGGCGGAGACGGCTGCTAGGTGGCACGGTTCACAGCGAGGATAGCGGCAGCTGGAGGAGCAACGGCAGTGGCTAGGGTTTGGAGCGACAAGAGCTCAGCGACGCTACAGCAGCAACAAGAACTCCTCCTATATCTATCCCTATTTATCCCTTCTCTTTTTTTAACAAAAGGATAAGGAAAAGCTATTTAAAATCTAACAGCCCAAAATAAATCAACTGCCACGATCTCATCCGAACTCCGGCTCTAGCAAACATATAGTCTATTTTGCACCTCTCGACGAGCTTTCCATATCCACGGTATCCGATCATCCATTCAAGCAATGGTTCAAAAGTCAAATTTTCATGCATTTGTTTTAATTATTCTCCAAAAAATTACTTAATTGAAGTCCAGCGTATTACACTTAAAGTCGATGTTCGATCAAATATTGCCACGAAGTTAATTAGTATCAAATTGTTATAAATGAATTTTGTAAGGATTGTTCATAATACATATGTGGGGATGTTTTTTTTCCTTACTTCTGTATACAAGGAATTTTATTTGCATATCGATAAGGGGTAATCGAGTGGGTCAAGACCAATTTCCTGACTTTCTTCAGCATCAACATTACATAAATCCAGTGGGCACTACATGAATAATAATGTTAGTCTCAATCAACCAAGTTATTGATTAAATTATTATAAAAACCTTTTAGAGATAATAGACTGAGTATCAAACTCACTCAAAGTTATATGGGGCCATTATGATATTCTTGTATTGCATCTCTAGCATCGCTCGTCATATATAGGTTGTCACTCCCATTTTTGGAAGCTTGTGCATATCCTATTTAATTTCCTCTCTTTTATATTTCCTTTAGATCCTTGGAATTCAGATCCAATCTCACCATGTGCTTAGGCTTTGAAATTCTCATTGGATTGAGAAACCACATTCGATGATCCCTGGTTCTTTCTACCTCGTTGACTTACATTCAACAAAACATATCGAAAGTCATTAGATATATTATATAATGGTTCATGTGCATCAATAAATTATTTAAAAAGCAAGCTTCGTATATATTAAAAATTAATTTTTATTTACAAAAAACATCTTTGTAAAATTATAAATTGATTAATTAAGATTGTTCTAGTAATTAATTCACATATTTAATTAGTTCAATCCATAATTTAACTAAACAAACCATAAATAGATAAAAAACATTTTCTTAAGAGAAGGAACGAAAATTTGGGTTTGTAATGGTTAAAATATGTGTAGGGCATTTCATAAGAAAAATAAGGATGGAAATTCCTCACCTCTCTCTGTCCAAAGTGGATCTACATCCGAAAAATTCTCATTCATTATGAATCTTTGTAGAGGCTTAATAACATCAAATTGAGACAATATAATGAAATAATCATGTGAATCTATACAAATGAAGAAAGATTGGCCACAAATTTGAGCTCCAAATAGCAAAAAATAAACCCATGCCCATCTGTATCACATCAAACTCTAATTAAGGCACAAATTTAAAGGAAAACTTTAAAAGACATGAGGAATGGCATGTTCTTACCTAAGAGAGCCAACTTCACCAAAATATTCAATATCAAAACCTTTGCTCCTTTATGGACCGTCTATGCAATAAATGAGGGATGTCACCACAAATAGTGTTTTTAGTAGTGTAGCATATTCATGCAAGTCTCAACACAAGTTAAAACAAAAAATAACAAACTTATGTTTACCATTCTCATCAACTACATTAATTATGCTTGACATGTGTGAAGAGCAGTGTTAGAACTATGCATCACATTTTGTGTTTATTCATTCAAATTGATTCAGGCTATCATTCATGTTGATTTATATAGAGTAAATTGCATGCATGGTGCACAAACTTGTCAGATGGGTGCAATTTAGTACAAAAACTTGTTAAATGTTTGAAGTGGTTCAACAACTTGCATGGTGCATGTGCACCAAGGTCATCACGGTTCACATTGGCTAATGTGATACAT
The DNA here is from genome assembly GCA_003991445.1 of Oryza meyeriana var. granulata. Classification (NCBI taxonomy): domain Eukaryota; kingdom Viridiplantae; phylum Streptophyta; class Magnoliopsida; order Poales; family Poaceae; genus Oryza; species Oryza meyeriana. Next base: position 24,150 of record RYFJ01001985.1, on the reverse strand, counting down.
ATTATTCATGTTCGCTATGTGTGCTGAGTTAGTGTGGATGAGTCGCTGAATTCAGTTGTGCTATATATAATGTAAAGCAATTAGTTTCAATGTCGTGTTTCACATTTATTTGGGGTGTGTGTCGTGGTCAAAGGTAGTGGTGGAATGATCACCAATCGATAGGCAAGGATTGCAAGATATGATTCGGCGGTATAGACTATTTTGGCCTTGGTTTACCTGCACCATGCAAGCTGTTGTACCACTTTAAACGTTTTACAAGTTGTTGTACTAAATTGCACATACCTAACAACTTCATGTACCATGGATGTAATTTACTCTATTTGAATTGCGTTTGCATGTTTCTGAAGATGTTGCGATGAAGTTAATATAGTAGACCAGTACAATCTTGAAGCTACATTTGAAGGGGAACTTGTACTTTGTGATTTGATTAATACTGAAATGGAGTTCTTATTTTGTAATATTGCAATAGATTAGCACTGAGATATATTTTTTCCAGTAGGACTTGTATCAAGTATAATTAAACGTTGCCAAAACCACACGTACAATAAGATTTCTTTTAATTTTAGCGAGGGTGTCATCAATGCATTCGCTACTCATGGTACTTCCACACAAGGCCTTATTTAGAGAGCTCAAGATTATGAGAAACAATTGGTGAGAATAGCTAGTGAGAATATGAAAAATTTGAGTTTCCTAGCTTCTAACTTTTAGTTCATTTTCTAAAATCTATAACTATAAATTCTCAGAATCTAAAAGAGAAATAGACTATTTGATAGAGCTAGAGATTCTGAAGAAGCTGTAAATGCTAGAAGCTCCTCCAAACATATTCTAAAGCTACAAAGTCAACTAAGTTATTATGAGATCTCTTCCACGGCAGCAAAACAAAAAGGATAGCTGTTGTTGCTGCGATTATTTTCTCCATGACCCGTGCAGCATCAAGCATTTCATGTGCCTCTTTTTTCGTTACAACAATGTAATGCAGCACCAGTTACACTGTAGGTACTAGTAGTAGCAGGAGCAAGAGAAAAACTGGAGAACACATAGAGGCAAGAGAAGAGGGACATGTCTGTTGCATGCATGAGACTTCATTCCTGGCAGGCCTTTTATTGACACATGCATGGAACAATCAGCTTTGGCAACATTCGAATCAGAGTCAGCTTGGCACAGATAACGAGCCATTAGCATATGATTAATTAACTGTTACAAACTTGAAAAATATATTTATTTGATTTTTTAAATAACTTATATATAAATTTTTTTTAAAAAAACTCATTATTTAACTGTTTGGAAAACATGCTCACCAAAAGCAGAAAAGTAGCCCAGCGCTGCCTAGGTTAACAATCAGCTATAGTTGCTCTACAACAGAGATGTGGCAACTGCCATGGCATTGGCAATAGAGAAAGCTGCATACAGATGAAAGCCATACGGAAGAAGCCCCAACGCACAAGAGCACATGAAAACCTGCATCCAAAACTTGATGTTACAGTTTACAATAACAATCAAAATGGTCTGGTGCTTCTGCGACAAACAAATGTTGAAACTCGTCCTTTTTCCACAATTAAATAATTCTCCCTAGGCCTTTCAAAATTGTGAAAAGTATAATGAAAAATAGACTAATAAGCTCGCCTAAAAGCATATGACAAGCTACTGTAAAACACCATCCATTAGGTGTTTTGAATGGAACTAGATTTCTATGGATTAAAAATGAAGTTACAGACATGACATTTCACAATTCCCACCGATGGTACCGTGCAGCATGAGTATACAGTTTGTGAAGTGATTGACCAGTTCATGCTCACTTAGTCACTGCAATTTGCGTTAAAATTGCATATTGCAAAAGCATGTTGTCCAGTGAGGAATGAAGCCTCGTGAAATTATCTCCTGCTATTTGCTGTTTGAGCTTTGTTGAGGTTTGCAAGTTCTTCAATCAGCTTCCTCTCATCGCTGCTCAGACGCTTTGGAATCTCAACCTGCACACGCACTAGCTGGTCTCCACGAGCATTTGACTTCCCGAGGAGCGGGACACCTTTCTTGGACATTACCAAAGTTGTGCCTGGCTGGGTACCTGAGGGGATCTTCAGGTCAACCATCCCATCAACAGTGGGAACCTTGACAGTTGTCCCAAGAATTGCATCAATATATGAAACCTTGCATGTGTATAGAATGTTTGTCCCATCTCGCTTAAGGACAGGATCAGAGAGAACATCAATAAACACATAAAGATCTCCGGGAGGGCCTCCTCTCCGTCCAGCATTCCCCTCAGACCGGACCCTCAGCCTGCTTCCAGAATCAACTCCAGCAGGAACCTTTAGACTGATCCTTTTTGTCTTCCGCACTCGGCCATCACCCCCACAAGTGTTGCATGGGGTGGAGAATTCACCACTGCCTCCGCAAGTATTGCAGGTGGAGACCTGCTGGAATATTCCAAGTGGCGTTCTTGTGGAGGAGACCACTTGTCCTTGACCTCCACATGTTTTGCATGTGGTTGGCTTCGTGCCAGGCTTGGCACCAGTTCCATCACATGTATTACAGCCTTCCAGTCTGGTGATCTCAATTTCTTTCTCTACACCAAACACCGCTTCCTTGAAATTGAGTACCAGATTGTAGGACTCATCATCACCCTGCATTGGTCTGTTCCGAGCAGCACGACCTCCCATTCCCCCCATTCCACCAAAGCCTTCGAATAATGATTCAAAGAGATCAAATGGGTTTGAGTAATCCTGCAGATTCACAAATTTCATATGATCAAGATTATATGAAGGTCTTGCTGATCATACTTTAGAATTGGGCAACATTCTAGGAACACTCACTCCTGTTCCCATTCCAGCACCCTTCAAACCAGCTTCTCCATATTTATCATAGATTGATCTCTTCTCATCATCAGACAAAACCTGCAATACTCTTTATGTTAGCTGGCAAGCACCTGTAACCCTACAACAACATAGACATATGAAACAATGGGATTTGGGTATGGCTAGCTGGACTAACCTCATAAGCATTGCTAATATCCTTGAACTTTTGTTCAGCACCAGGATCCCTAAAACAAAACACACAAGCATAACAAATGCATTATTTGATTAGGTAGATATGAAATAGGTCAATGCAACAACTAGCAGTTAGGTTTACAATGGGCTGTAAGGAGCAAAAGAAGCAATATATCGAGGGTAGCTGAAACATAATTCTTATATAATGGTTAGTCAACTTACTTGTTCACATCAGGATGGTAGCTCCTAGCAAGCTTCCGATAGGCTGGGACAGAAGGATAGTTTTAGAATTAAAATAGAAAGCAATAATAAAGTACTAAACACATTTTGATCAAAATTGACTAAAAGATTTCTACCACAAAATCCCCTTAGGCTTTGTTTGGATAGAACAAAATCCTAGACTATCCACAGGTGTGTGTTGGTATTTTAGTTCAAAATTCCAGCCCATATACGTGGTTGGGCAAGGATTGAGGCCCATTCAAATGAGGCCTTAATGAGAAGTTGCCCAAATCAGATTTTCAAACAAATAAACAGAACACCAGATAATCAGTTGTTCCAGAAAATGATACTGAACACAACATAGGCTCGTATCTTAGGGCTGGTTTGGTTTGAGGCCAAAATTGACCTTACCAATTTTTGCCAATGTCAAATTTTCGCAAGTTTTGGCATGATCAATTTTGGCCAAGGCAAATTTGTGTTTGGATTGAAGCCAAAATAGCCTAAGTTAACTATTGAAGTGGCCTATTTTTTTAGGCTTGCCAAAATTTGGCTTCAATCCAAATAGATACTAAACACTATTGAAATTACCAATATTGGTAAGGCCAATTTTGGCCACAAACCAAACCAGCCCTTGGAATAGTTCAAAGGGGAGACAGACCTCCAATTAGATGAAATAGCAAACATTTAAGTTATTAGTAGTAGTAGGAATAGTAAGTTGCTAAGACTAGTTATGTATTTCAGGCCATTTTAGTTCGTTGCCAATTCTTGCCCTACCAATTTCTTTGGCAGCTTGAATAGTACTTGGCGCTATTTGGATTAGAGCCAACTTCTGCCTAATCCATAAGAGTTGAGGCAATCTACCCTTACCAAAATTTTGGTGGTGCCAAAACTTGACCAAGATTTGGCACTACCAAAGTTTTGGTAGGGCTTAAACCAAAACGACCCTTCATATCTTCTCTGGGAAGGTTAACAGTTGCTGTTGTACTATATATTTTGTTTCAGACATGAACAGTATGATTTAAAACTAGTAAGCTACCACTTACACTTACATGGAAGTAATCTAGTTTGTTTGGTAAATTACAGGGTAGCTACATCCAGGTTCAAAATAGAACAGAATAAAAACAGGGCATTACATACTAATGAACTGAACATCAACATCAATCGCTGCACATCCTAAGGTGCCAAACAAAACCACACCTACCACTCTTGATTTCAGATTTACTAGCATTTCTTGAAACACCAAGTATGGAATAGAAATCCTGTCAATTAAGATATCAAATCCATGTCAGATAACTGGCTTTTCTAAGAAGTAAATCAGTAATACCAGCAAAGAAGAAAAGCAAAAGAAATAGCTCACAGCTTCAGCTCTGACGATGAACCGTGAACCCCTTCGATGGCGAAATCTCGGTGATGGTGCATGGTTTAATAGTCGAGAAGATGTCTGTGAATGTAAACTAGCAGTAGGTGATGCAGGGTTTTTAAGTCTGCCTCCAGTACTGCACAAACACAGAGATAATGGAAGCTTCAGTTTACTGAGAAAATCATGCTTTTTGTAATATCATTATGCACTTTTAGTATTCCTAGTACATCTTACTGTTCAGAACACATTCACGTACCCACTTTTTGACACCAGAAATCTTGGATCAGCACAAATAACTCTTGTAAGTGCAGGTGATCTGGGCAACAGGTGAGGTTTTTCCCCAAGTTTGGGAGCCAAGGTACCTCCAAACTGTAGCAGTGCCATTGAAATATTTGCTGGATACACCACAAAGCTTCAACCTTCAATATGCTAGCTGCCATTTCAGAGATAAGAGTCAGGTGAAGTATAACAAGAGCACTATGCAACAGAACCATATTAGGATAAGATTACAATTCTATTCCAAAAACATTGTAATAAACCAGCACACATCAACTATCATTACTCCTTTAAAAGGATGAATAGGGGCGATGATGTGTAGATATATAAGTATTAGAGTTGTATTACTTGCAGGAACCTTTTTAAAGATCGTACTATTTGCACATATTTATATGTAGGGTTGATGATCTACTTTGCATGTATAGACTTTTTAGGTCTGAGGATAATTATCTTTGCACTTTTAAGCTTACATATTATGGTATTTGTTATGCATCAGTATTGAGTCATAACACGCGAAGCTGGCAAACACTATGCTATGTTATCCTTAAGGTGCAGCTGGTGGTTGTAACCATGTGCTATACATGCTCACCAGTCCTAACCTAGGGTATGTGCTGATACGTGGACCTTGCGGTTCTCTGGTTTACAACATTAGGTGTAAAGAAGATTGTTTCCTGCCGAATTTACCAAACAATAAAATACAATACCTTCCGGGCTGCAGCAAAACACGACAAGAACACCTCTTGAAGAACAGCGGCAATCGAGGAAGAAAGACAAGAAGCGGCGGAGGCGGCGGATTTCGAGGACGGGTGTCGAAGCGGCAGCGCGGCGCTGTCGGGCCGGTCGTGTGGCAGGACCGCGCGAGGGAGGGAGGTGCGGGCCGGCAAGCGAGCGGATGGCGCCGCCTGCTGGGTGAGGAATAACGGGGGAACAGTAGGGCTAGGGATTTGGGTGGGGAGCTGAAACGAACGGACGCGGGAAGAGGGAGGAATGGGGGAGAGAGAGAGAAAAAGAGAGAAGGGAACCTCGTCGGCGGCGCGCGGGCTTCAGCTACGGAGAGGGCGTCGACGGCGGCCGCGCCGGCGGCGCTGGGGAATGGGGAGAGGGGGCAATTGGATGGTTCGAGCGAATCGGGGGAGACGAGCACCCCGGGAGATAAGATTTGCGGAGGGGTACGCGTGGCCTCCGCCTCGGCACGGCGTTCTCCATCTGGACCGTCGAGCTCATATCCAACGGTCGATAGGCCTAAGGGTTTGGTTTGTGTGTTTTGAGGGAATATGTGTTTCGGTATGTTCCCACAGGCCACAAGGACTAATTGTTGCTACAGCATTCCAGAATAAACTACATCTAAAATTATATTCATAATATACTCCTTGTTCCCACAATGAGTATTTCAACAAGAGCAGAAAAGAGGTCATGCCGTCATAGTAAATCATATCAGATTTCATTCATAGTAAAAGTAGCTGAACCAACGAGCAAACTGAGTGTGCTTTTTTATCGTAAGTAATGGCCCACTACGATTCAATAAAGCATTATTTGTAGCGTATATGTTCACTTTACAATATCAATAAGCTAAGGAAATGATCATGGTAGAGCATATCATTTTCAACCGATGGGCGAAGGATTGAAGCCTCTCCCTTAAGCCCTATTTAGGAATTTTTGGGCTTTATAAATAGTGTTTTCAAGAGAGTGGGTCTCCCCTAGTTCAAAAAAAAGAGAGAGAGTGGGTCTCCTATCGGCCTACTTTAAACACTGAAACTCAACTATTTGAAGTCAGCCGGTCCAACCATTTGCCGTAACAATATCGGAGACATGTCACTCTCTACTTTCTCCATTAGCAGTTCTCAAAGATGGCCTTTTTTAGAACAATTATGTCCAATCCTTACAAGACGATGCTACTTCCCCACCTCAGCCTTCTCTTACAAGGCACATATTTGAAATGGCCTTTTGAACCGTCTATGATAAAAAGAACATCAAATATGGGTCTTATTTATTTGTCTCCAGTATAGAATATCTGATTTTATTCTAATCCTGCCCTATCGTATTTCGATATTTCCACATATGTAAACTCAAATTCTTCACTCGTCTATGAAAAGTCAAATTCTAATCCTCCCTATGATATGGCTAGCTAGGGACTCCTCCACTCCTCTTCTTCCTCTCCTTCTCTTCTCCACCACCTCCTCATGGGATGCCGAGGAGAAGACGGTGGTGGCAGCCCTACCAGATTCGTTGGCTAGTTTTTGTAGAACCAAATCGTTGATTTGAGGTTCCAGTCCTTGACTAGAAGTTTTAGGCTTAGGCAAGAAGTTCTGCCCAAGTGATCGGAGCTTCTGGGTTGTTCCAGTTTTTATGAAGTACCTTGGTTCATCATATCCTTTGCAATCGCCTTAATCCATCCTATGATTCGTGTTTAAGGTATTCTGATGGGTCACGAACAGCACAAGAAGGCAAGGCACGAGATCACATCCCCAGATGCTCAAGGTAGTGAGAGGAAGAGCCATCAAAACTCGCCTCCTCGCAAATCAAGGGATGGAGCCAAAAGAAAGGCTGGAACTAGCAAGACAGCTGTAGAAAAGGGGAAGGGAACTTTGGTTGATCAAGTAGGAGAAGAAGGTGCGGCATTCAAATAAGATATCAAGAGGAAGCTTGTTCTCCTTCAAGTCAAGGACATCCTACAAGAGTGCAACCTCTCCTATAGAAGCACAAGGCTATTGATCGAAGTCATAATACCAATCTCAGTCACAAGGCAATGGGAATATATATGAATAATGTGGCTAAAGTTGGGAAGAGCAGATGATTGATCTAGATACCTATGCGAGGAATGCTTGATTCTCTACTTGCACTCATGGTTCCAACAAGATGTACTATTATAACAACATCACCATGAGGAAAACAAATCCTATCATTGAGATGAAGTGGATGAATTGGGAATACATGATGGGAGCACACAATGAGACTTTCAATGACATCATCAGAGTGTGTGATACCAAGGACGTGAGAGAACTCATGGGCTTCAACTATGAATGGAGCGAAGAAGTGATTGGGCAATTCTATGCCACAGTTTTTTTTGGACAAACCGAGGATGGAGAAAAAACAAATGCGGCAGATGACGAATGGAAGGAAGTACTCAATCACTATCTCCAGCTTTGCTTGCTCCCTTGGTTTTGATGAGATGGATCTTGCTCGTCCTAGCATCCACAATGAAGAACAAAGACATGCTCATCAAACATCCTTTATGTATGTTCCCAAGGCACCCAAAGCTCCACTAGGAACAACCAAGGGTTTGCTTCCTCACTATGAAGTGCTCAATCGGATATTTTAGGTCACTCTCAATCCCAACGCCGGTGATGCCACAAAACTCCAAGGGCGTACAATTGATCTTCTTGAAAGAATGAAAGAAAACACACCTCCATTCAGCGTCATTCGCTTCATTTGGAATGAAATATTCCAAATTTCCATCAATTTTCAACGAGGTTATGCTTATGCCCCCTATATTATGACAATGATTGAAGATGCCATTGTCTCGGAGTTTATCAAAGAAGTGGAGCACGAGGACTTCAAGCCTCATGTTTGAAAGGCTCTTCCACCATCTCACTCATCTACGAGGGGTGCTTCTTCTTCGATTCATGTTCCTCCACCTTCAAAACCCAATTCTCCAATCAAAAGGGCTCTCAAGGTGATCTTCAAGGTCTACACTTCCAATGTCGTTAAGATCAAGGAGTCCAAGGTCTGAATGATGAAGATGGAAAAACGGCAAAAAGATATTAAGCGCAAGCTTGAGCTCGATTTGTGGGACCCTAAGAAAGGACCCTCTGTGTTTACGTACTAGCCCAGGATCAAGCTAGCACACATAGATACAAAGGTAATATCACAACCAACATCACGAAGGAAACATAACATTTATTAATAAAATGACTGTGATAAGCCTTATGGCTAAAGTTTACATTTATTCTACCACGAAGGGTTTAAAGAAACAAAGTAGCAGCGAAAATAAAATAGATGCATAGAAGCTCCATTTAACTTGCCACAAGCAATCAACTGGGGCACGTGGCGGACACAACGGGAACCTTTCTTCTGGAATTGGGGGAAAATTGCAAAGTAAGTACATGGAATACTCAACAAGTGCATAGAGAAAATATGCACAGCGGACAAAGAAAGGCTATAGCTATTTTACATAACATAGCATTTGCAGTTATAAACAAGTATTTAAAACAACATTTATAAATAACGGGTATTATCAATCAACCCTCCACAAAAGATCACATAGCTATATTCATTAACATGCACATAGCTCATTCCCATTCCACGTTTTCGCAAACTACCATCATTTGAAATCACCGAGCATGTCCATGACCACGGACGCGGCTATTCGAATAGATTAGTTGATATTCTGCAAAGGTTGTACAGTTTTACCCACAAGATATATCATCCTTTTAACGGCCATGTGCAAATGTCACACTACAAATTGTGTGCGGCCAAGCAATCTGTAACAAGGCTTTTTAGAAACTCTGTCCCAACATTGCCTTTCCCCATGAGACACCTTTCTCTCACACAGACAAAAAAGTACCTATGGCTAACCATGAAACCTATCATCTAACCACCTGGGCTGCAAGTGCCAAGACTTAGAATCCTACTGGGCCAGGTCCTTCTTATTAGGACATGTGGTTATACGTTAGGTTCAGATCAATGGCTCATGAAGTGAAGTCCTTGATTGACCAGGGCAACTTGTCAAATCTAAAGTAGCACACGGCATAAAGTAGTGTCGATACTTTGTATCGGCAATAATAATATGGGGCTACTTGTGAGACCTAAACTTGATGGACTGCAAAGGAACACAAAACAATTTTATGCTGGTTCAGGCCCTTAAGATGAGGTAATATCTTACTTTCAGCTGTTGTGTATTGTTTTTGAGGTTTCTCTGATAAGACTGTGGTGTCTTCTCTGGTGAGAGCCTTCTGCCCCAGGAGGCTCCTTGCCTCTCCTTATATAATGAGGAGGCAAGGTTACAAGGTAGAAATCCCAGTTGGACTCAACCAATTGATTTTCTTTTTGGAACACAACATAACTAGCTAGGACTATACCCTTTCCCTTGTTATGCAAGGTAACATATGCCGAATCCTATTATATCTCTAATTACATGATTAGGCACATCCTCTATCTGAGTGGCCACAAAGCTTTCTATGAGGTACTCGGGACCCATGGCCTCCATAGTAGCTCCTGAGGCATTCATAGTTGAGTCATAGCTAATGCTGAGTGCTTATCCTTCTTGGTAAAGATTTCCCGAGTATCCTGCTCCCGAGTACCTCTTCTCCAAGTCCTACTTCATATCAGCTGGCAACAAGGCTATGAAAGGCTTTCATAGAAAAATATGAATAGTGTGCGCCAAGTAGGCGCACCTATTAGGTGTAGCTCCCGATTTTATGCTTAATTGTGAAATAATTAAACATAAAGTCAAAGATCTTTAACCTATAAATTTTTCCCTAGTGATATAATTCTCAGGAATTGGATTCTTCAGCATCATATCAGCTGGAAACATTTTTGCTCAATAGCATTTTGGCTAAGCATGTAGGCCAAATACCACTTCATGGATTTTAACCCAATATGTGGCTAGGTGTACTTGAGAGATACCTACATCCCCAATTTTAATGGAGACCAACTATTAATCCTTATAAGGATATATCCTCAATACCTTGTCAAATAATTCAGATATCTAAACACACGTGTCTAGCAATTAGGCTTAACATGAAGCATATCTGATTATTTTAATCGGTTTTTGTAAAATAGCATATGTACTGTAATTTTAACACAGACAGCCGTTGGCCCAATAAGACATGCTATTCAGGAACTCGTATCTTATGGCCCATTACTGAGCAAGCCGGCCCAGGCTAGCTACCCAACGCACGCCTATAAATTAGGTGGGAGAGAGAAAAGATTCCCCTTTCTCCCCCAAATCGCCAAACGCTTTGTCTTCTAGCTAACACGCCAAACTTCGCACTCTCCACCCCGCCTAGGGTTTTCTGTAGCTCGAGCTCTCCTCTAGAAATCCACAAAGATCCTCACCCCTGCTTTGATTCCCATCATCCAAGAGCCTTTCTCCCTAGATGCCCGCTCAAAAAATGCCGAAAGCTCCCTTTGACATCTCCAACATGCCGTTGGGGTCATGGCCTACATCTGATGTGTGCTCAACGAAGCTGGCTCTCCTGGAGAGGAAGAAATGCCTCCAACCGAAGGAGATTATCAACTGGTGCCCCGCCATTGGTGAGTCGATCCCCTCTCCAGGTCCTCACGAACTCGTGGTTTTTGCCTCTTTCTTCAACCGTGGATTTGCTCTTCCCACTTCTGATTTCCTCCGCGGTCTCCTTGATTATTACAAGATTGAGCTCATCCACCTCAACCCCAACTCTATCCTCCAGATCTCTATTTTCGTGACTCTCTATGAAGCTTTCTTGGGGATCGATCCCATTTCAACCTCTTTCGCTTCCTTTTCCATGTCAAGCCACAGCCCTCCAAATCCAAAACCCAGGTGATAGGGGAAGCAAGTCTTTAGCTCTGCAATGAGATGAAGAAGGCCTACTTGCATGTTCCCCTGAAGACCTCGCTAAAGGGATGGCACCAGGAATGGTTCTACTACTCCAACCTCGAGCCCTCATTGCCGCCCTTCACCAAAAATCCCCCTAGTTACTAGAGAGTTGTACCACTCTACCGTCCCAGGCAGAGATGGTCCAGGTGCAGTTGCTGCTGGAGAAGATAGATGCCCTGAAGGACAAGGGGCTGACCGGGCCCTGGGTGGCTAGGACCTTCCAGAATCGTCGGATTCAACCCCTGAAGGCCAGGATTCACCTCAACTATGATTATCAGGGGAAGAAAGATCCAACTCGGGAGTGTACTGACTTTGTCAACAAGGATGTCATCACCGACACCTTGCTTGGTTACTTCATCAATGGAGTCGTCGAGACTCTAGATGCCGAGAGAGCCCCCAAGCCATACTACAAAGATAGGTCTCGGCCGATGGTAATATCTTGTTTTTTCATTGTCTTGATGCTTGTCTGCAATGATTGGCATGAACATTGTCCAATTGAATTTGCCTTGATGCATGACGATTGCAGGAATTCACCGAGTTCACCTCGAACCCTCCCAGCCGGTTGGCCAGTGAGTCTAGAACGTGGCCGGCCAGCCTCTCAGCAGTCCAACCTAGCCCCAAGAGGGCTGGGAAGCAACTCATGACGGACCAGGCCAAGAAAAAGAGCATGCCGAGTAAGGCATCAAGCGGTCCGATGATTAAAGACCCTAGCAGCACAGCCCCTGGACTCACTAGCCCTAGGAACGTACCGTCGACAACTCCCTCACCCTAGTCGGCTACACCCAGTCGGCTGCACCTAGTGTGACGCCGACTGGGCTGAGTTCTGCACCACCTACCGCCACGCCTCAGAGCCCGACAGTAGGCGGCGCATCGCCACCGAGTAGGCCTTCGGACCCCTTGTCGACTACCTCCACCCCTAGCACACATGGATGGAGATTCAAGATTTCCAAAAGGTATAAAATCCTCAATCTTTAGGAATTATTGCGATGTATTGCAATATCTTGATTGTAGTGTGATCTTGCAGGAAGCCAACTGACATTGATCCTAAAGGGATAGCGCCACCGACCCCGATAGCTGCCTCCATCCTGATTAAAGCCGAACCCGCAGAGCCCTAGCCCGAGCCAAGTGCCCTCCCAGCCCCCGAGGTTGAGACAACCCACTCGGCCGGGCCACAAACTTCACCCAATCGGGATACCGCCGTTGAAGTCCCGATTGCCGAGCCCATTGAAGAGCTAGCACCACTAGTAGATCCAAGACCTAGAACTCCCTCTCCTTCGCTCTCCTCATCCTCAGAAGACAATGACCTCCCTAGGCTCGAAGCTCCTCCACCAAACTTCCCCCAGGTGTTCTATTGGGTCACCCCGGAGGGAGACGAGCAAACCTTCGAGCTGAACGAGGAGGCTGCCCAGAGGGAGTGAATTAAGCTAATGAAGGCTGCCATCTCAGCATCGAGGAGCATCCAGGTACATAATCCGACCAGCTGTGTCTGCTGATTAGTGGTTCGTGGAATCTTCTGCTATTGTAGCTTGCCTTGTCTGACTATGACATGACTCGTGTAGCAAGTAGTTGATCGATCTGAGAGGATGGGTAAGGTTCTTGCCCAACTCTCTCCCCAGCTCGCTCAACTCAACTAACTCTAGGCCACCAAGGATGAGCTGGAGAGAACTAGCAAGGAGAGGGAAGCCTAGCTGAAGAACTTGGTGAACAAGCTCCAGGATGAGAACTGGGAGAAAATAGGGAGCATCAGAGGTATGTTCCCTTTTGCCTGAGTAACTCCAAACAACCTTCTTTGTGTTCTTGTTCTTCAACTTTGTTCGCCTATAGCTCTAGAGACGAATCTGAATAGTCAGTCCCTTAAGATTGAACGCCTGAAGAAGCTAAAGGAGTTTGAGAAGGCGATGTCCAAGGTCGACACTGAGTATGCAAGTAAGTTGCATATCTGCTCTTGTATTCTGCCCGACTAGATATCTAGATTTGTTGATGCTTCTTTTCTGTGTGAGCAGCCTTAATAGTCAATTGATAGATCCAATTCGGTGCCTTTGCTGAGGAGATAAAAGTGATAAAGGAATCGCGGAATATTATAGTGGATTCCACGAGGACTTTATTGGATATCATGCAGCCAGGCCTGGCCGGACCCATCTCTAGTTCCATCTCCCAAGTGGCACAACGTCTTGAAGAGGCCCTAGCCCTTTTGAAGAAGTGCACTTCTGAGCACGCCGCCGTGGGTATCGCCCAAGCACTGGCCATGACGAAGTCTCTCTATCCCTGGGTAGATATTGAGGCAATCGGCGAGGGCTTTGCTGAGGGCACTACCCCAAGAAGGGCTTGGAACTGATCAGCCAGGTTAGGCCTACCGCTCAGGCAATCGCCGAAGATCTGCCATTGTAATCATGAACCTTTTAAGTAGTCGGTGTTTGAGGAGGACAAAAACAATGTGTAAATATTGTAAATTCTTGTGCCGTTTTTGTAATGTCTTGCTGAGTACTTGTTCTATTTTAGCCATTACTAGTTTTACCCAACTAGCTAATTTATGCCGAGTGAGCTAGGATCAACTTTAAAAAGCGTTCACCCCATGGGACTATACTCGTCAGAGCTTAGCATAATCATTATGAAACTTCATGACTTCAACAAAAACAAGTTTGAATGTTATGAATAACAGAAGACATGTTATCATCATGTAGCCATTGACTCACTACTCGGTTGAAACAAGCGGCGTAGTGAGTCAGAGTAAGAAACTTTATTTATATATATAAAAAGAGTACAATACTTAGATATAGAAAAGACGTAGCTGTTTTATGTTTCATGAGTTGTTAACTAGGACGCCATCTTCTGCTTCAATCGGTAGGCACCCGGACGTGTTACCTCAGCGATAATGAACAGCCCCTCCCATAAGGGAAACAGTTTGTGCCTATCTTTGGTGGTTTGAATTTTTCTCAAAACGAGATCTCCCACCGAAAAGGCACGGCCATGAACATTACGACTGTGATAACGACGCAGGCCTTGAAGATATCTTGCCAACTAGATAGTTACGACCTCCCTTGCTTCTTCCAACTGATCTAGCTCGACCAGTCAGCCTTCGTTGGACTTGTCTTCTAAGTGGCCCTGAACTTGCGGTGAGCCGAACTCCAACTTGGTTGGCAATACGGCCTCGACACCATAGACTAGAAAGAAAGGGGATTGCCCTGTGGCCTGACTAACCGTGATTCGTAGAGACCAGAGAATGGATGGGAGCTCTTGCACCCACCGCACTGTGTATGGTTGTAGTTGGTCAAACACTCTAGTCTTGATACCTTGTAAGACCATGTCGTTTACACGCTCGACCTGCCTGTTGCTCCATGGGTGTGCCACAGAAGCATAACAGATCTTGATGCCAAAGTCGTCACAGAAATCTTGAAATATGCTGCCAATAAACTGAGTGCCATTGTCTGTTATAATGCAGTTGGAAACTCCAAATCTGTATATAATACTCATGATGAAGTCTATTTCCCTTGTCGCTGTTATGGTAGCAACGGGTTTTGCCTCAATTCACTTTGTGAACTTATCCACTGCGACAAACAAGTGTGTGAACCCTCCTGGCGCTTTTGAAATGGCCTGACCATGTCAAGCCCCCAAACTACGAAGGGCCAAGAAATTGGAATTATTTGTAATTCTTGAGCTGGTAGATGTGTTTGCCGAGCAAAGAACTAGCATCCCTCGCATGTATGAACTATGTCTTTGGCATTAGTAACTACAGTCGGCCTGAAGAATCCTTACCTGTAGGCCTTTTCGACTAACGTTTTAGATGCAGCATAGTTGCCACAGATGCCCGAGTGGATAGACTGCAGAATCTGCTTGCCCTCCTCGGATGTGACACATCGTATGAGGACCCTGGATGTGCTTTGACGATAGAGGTCTCCGACTACAAGAAAACATTTGCTTCGACATTTGATCCGCTCGGCTTTGCTGCGGTCTTCTGGGAGCTCATCTTCCAGGAGGAATCTGATGATTGGAGTCTGCCAATATTGAGAGATGATTAGAACTTCTCTTGTTGCCAGGGTAGGTTTAGCCACCGACTGCTCGAGAATAGGTTTCCTCTTGACGGATGGCTCCAACAATTGCTCGACAAAAATTCTAGTCGGGACCACTTCTTGCTTGGATCCCATGTTGGCTAGCTCATTTGCAGCTTCGTTGTATTCGCATAGAACATGTGTAATTTCCAACCTGTAAAACTTATTCTCCAACTTCCGCACTTCTTGACAATAGGGTGCCATGTTGTCGTCTAGACACGTCCAGTCTTTCATGACTTGGTTTACCACGAGTTGAGAATCCCCGCGAACTACCAGTCGGCGGATGCCGAGTGATATGGCGATGCGAAGCCCGTCAATAAGTGCCTCGTACTTAGCAACATTGTGAGATGCTGGAAAATATATTTGAAGGACATATTTGAGTTTCTCTCCGGTGGGTGACGTCAGGATGATGCCAGTCCTTGCTTCGCCGATCGTAGGGAACCGTCGAAGTACATCGTCCAGTGTTCTAGCTTATCTGTTGATGTAGCTGTTTGAACTTCTGTCCACTCGGCCAAAAAGTCGGCAAGTGCTTGTGGCTTGGTTGCTATCTGTGGCTGAAAGACAATATCAAACGCCATCAACTCGAGCGCCCATTTAGCAATTTTGCTAGTGGCTTCGTGATTGTGTAGGACGTCCTCGAGCGGATACGATGTGATGATTGTAACTTGCTACGACTCAAAATAGTGCACCAACTTCCAGATAGTTATGAGAAAGCCATATAGTAGCTTTTGGACTTGGGGATATCTCATCTTTGATTCGCCTAGGACTTCGCTAACAAAGTAAACTGGCCTTTGAACTTTCTGTATGTGCCCTGGCTCCGCCCGCTCGACTACCAGCACCATGCTGACTACCTAAGTGGTTGCCGCCAGATACAACATAAGTGGTTCCTGGGGCATCGGTGATGCCAACACGGGTGGTGACGTGAGGAACTTCTTGAAGTCTTCAATGGCTTGTTGGGCTTCTGGCGTCCATTGAAAATTATCAATTTTTTTCAGTAAGTTGAAAAAGGGCATACCCCGTTCGCCAAGTCGGGAAACGAATTGGCTAAGTGCCGCCATGCAGCCGGTCAGCTTCTGTGCATCCTTCTAGGTAGTCAGGGGCGCCATGTTCATTATTGCATTGACTTTCTCTAGATTTGCCTCGATGCCACGTCGTGAAATGATGAAGCCGAGTAGCTTTCTCGAAGGTACTCCGAAGATGCACTTTTCTGGGTTCAGCTTTATCTTGAATCTTCGAAGGCTTTGAAAAGTTTCTTCTAAGTCGTTGATGAGGTCCTCCTTGGCTTTGGTCTTGATCACCACGTCGTTGACATATGCCTCCATGTTGCACCCGAGTTGAGTGTGAAGACACCGCTGGATAGCACGTTGATACATTGTTCCAGCGTTTTTCAACCCAAACGGCATAGTGACATAGCAGTATGCCCCAAATAGCGTGAAAAAAGAAGTCTTCAGGCAATCCTCCTCCTTTAAGCTGATTTGATGATATTCCGAGTAACAGTCTAGAAAACTGAGTAATTCGCGTCGCGCAGTTGAATCAACCACCTAATCAATTCTTAGTAGACCAAATGGATCTTTTGGACACGCCTTATTTAAATCGGTATAGTTGACGCACATGCGCCATTTACCGTTCTTCTTTCGGATCAGAATTGGGTTTGCCAGCCAATCCGGGTGGTAGACCTCTTTGATAAACCCAGCCGCTAGGAGCTTAGTTATCTCCACCTGCATAGCATCTTTGTGGTCTTGTGCGAAGCGCCGTAGTTGTTGCTTGACTGGTTTGGCGTCCGGAAGGCATGTCGGAAGGCTTCCAAGCAAATATGTCCCTGTTCGCCTGGAGGAAGGTGACGAGCTCGTCTTTCTATTTTGGGTCGAGTCTGGTCCCGACAAGCGCAACCTTGGTGGGGTCGGAAGGGTCCAGGGGGATCTTCTTAGTTTTCGAGTCCACTGAAATTCCCAACTTGGTTGCTTTTTTCGCCGGGACTTGATCATCCTCATTTGTGGTTGTTGTGGCTAGTCGGATATTGCTTCGTCCGAATGCCGCTTCATGAGACTGGGCCAGCTCGCAACTCTCCTTCTCGCAGGTGAAGGCTTGCTTAACATCGCTACGTAAGGAAAGTACTCCTGCTGGTCCTAGCATCTTGAGCACCATGTATGTATAATGGGGCACTGCCATGAACTTGGCTAGTGCGGGCCGTCCGAGTATGACGTGATACACATTCTCGAAGTCGGCCACCTCAAAGCAGTTTTCTCGCATGTTGAATGTTACTGGCAAAGTGATATGTCCGAGTGGGGTTGAAGAGAGGCCAAGGATTACATCGTGGAAGGGAGCAGTACTCGGCCGCAACTCGGATCGAGGTATCTTCATCTCGTCAAGAGTCTTGGCGAACAAGATGTAGAGAGCGCTTCCTCCATCAATGAGAACCTTCTTCAGCTTGATGCTTCTGATGACTGGGTCTAGGACGAGTGGATAACATCCTAGATGTGTTACTTGATCGAGATGATCCGTGCAGTCAAAGGTGATTGCCATTTCTAACCAACGCAGATATTGGGGGTGTCTGATGAGACCGAGTTCACCTCTTGGGAAGTTAGCTTCTATTTGCACTTGGACTCATACGTAGACGGCCCTCCAAATTTGTGGTTGAGCTCAGCCTAGGGATCTTGATAGTCGCCAGCTGCGCCTGAGTCCGGCTTATCCTTCCTTCTGCTCGCCAGACATAGATGTCTGCTCGGAAGCAAACTTCTTGAGCATGAAGCAATTTTTAGCCACGTGCTTCCCCTTTGGGTGAAAAGGGCATGGCTCGTTTATGACCTTTTGATAGTCGTGTGTCCCCGGGGATCGCGGTCGGCTGTGCTAGATAGTTGCCACAACGTTGTTTGACTTGCGTTTGCGGTTGCCAGACTTAGTTGGGGCCGTATCATCCGTGTCTTTTAGCTCCTTCTGTCAGGGCTCCTTGTCGTCGAGGGCTTCAGCAACAACATTGGCTGAGTCAGCGTACTTGTTTGCCATATCGCACAAAGCCTTGACAGACTTGGGAGGCTTTCGAGTGAATTTAGCAATGAGCGGGATGTCTTTTACTCCCTTACGGAAAGCAGCAATGACAACCTCGTCCTTGATCTTGGGTATTGAGTTCCTCTTCTCGGAGAATCGTTTGATGAAGTTGTGGAGGGACTCATTCTTTCTTTGATGACATTGGTACAAATTGTACTTGGATAATGGCCTTTCGTAGGTTCCTTGGAAATTTGCAACGAAGCGCTCATGGAGTTCCCCATAGGATCCAATTAACCGCCTAGGAAGCCCCGTTAACCATGTTCTTGCTGAGTCAGCCAGAGCGATTGGTAGATAATTTGCCATAGCCTTGTGATCGCCTCTGGCTGCGCGAATTGCCAAGGTGTATACAGTTAGCCAGGACTCTGGTTGGTCTTGCCATCGTACTTCTCAATACTGGTCGGCTTGAAGCCGGATGGCCAGTCAACTTGTTGTATTTTGTTCATGAATGCCGGAACTCCTTCATCTGGGTGAGGGCTCCGACTTCGACTGCGGTGATGGAATGGCTCATGGTGGAGACCTGTAGAGGCCATGGGCCCCGAGTACCTCAAGGAGGGCAATTACGGCCACTCGGTCAGAGTGTAGGCCGGTCCCTAGAATTAGAGATAGAGTAGGACTCGGCTTCATATTACCTTGCATGACAAGGAAAGGGATATAGTCCTAGCCAGATATTCTATGTACTGATAAGGAAAGCCCTTGGTCGCATCCGACTGGGTTTCCTACCCTGTATCCCTCATCTCTCCAGTATATAATGAGAGGTAGGGAGCCCCTTGGGGCAGATGATTCCACATATCGCGAAAGCAATACACTACAACTGGAAGTAGGGTATTACCTCACCTCGAGGGCCTGAACCAGTATAAATCTCGTGTATCCTTTCGAATCCATCGAGTTTAGGTTTGATGAATAGCCTCATATAATTATTGCCGATACAAAACATCGACAGTTGGTGCGCCAGGTAGGGGCTTCGTCGAAATCATTGTCATCAAGCCCAATGGATCCAACCATAGGAGTTGACGGCATCAACTTCTCTCCCGAACAAGCCATCAGATTCAGGAGCCACAACTTCATCGCCAACAATCTTGTCAATATCACCTTGTCTGACTTGGTTTCAACCCGATCAGCCAGGGACCAAGCCAACTCAGCGCTGGTTGGCCTACTCAACTCCGCAGCAGTTTACAACATCCTGCTTTGGCAATACCGAAGATCTACGGGTTCTGGGACAACTCTCTTTCCTGATATTCGACTCGGATTCGGCTCCAAGTCAATCGATATCGGGTCCAGGGGAGACGAGATCGTAAATTTCCCACTCGGACTCGACAACGCCGCAACAATCTTCAATTCCAATCTGATGTGGCAGACTCAATCCTCTGGAATTTGACTCGGATATGGCCCAGAGCCACTCGAGATCAGGTCCAAGGAGGTTGGGGTCATCATCACACCGCTAAACTACTCCGAATCCGACTCTCAGTTGGACAGCAGCTCGGGAAGCTTTTCTCCACCACGCGAGGTCTTCATGGCATCAAAGGGATCAACTTCAACACAAGATGCACACCGACTACACGATCAGCAGGAGGAGGAGGCTCGCTGACTACGTGAGCAACAGGAGGAGGGCGTGCGACGCCTGCAAGTCGAGTGCGATGCTTGCAATGACAACTTGCGCAAGGCTGGACGGACTGCTCAACAAGAAATCTTCCAAACCCGAGTAGGTGACCACGACATCTTCATGACTCCACAACAGAACATCGTGGCCACTGCCACGCTTTAGACACCTTGCAGTTCGGGCCTGACCACCATGCTTCCTCGACTATCGCAAAAACCAAAGCAATGAAAACCGCTGCAGCCTGTCAATAGCAACAGCTATCTGGAGATATGTTTATACCGTCTAACAAAACAGCTTCGAGTGCTGCGACTTCATCTGCTTCAGCGCGATGCTGAGCAGTCAACTCCAGTCGGCACCACTTGGAGTCCCATCGCATGTCACTTGGCCACCACAACGACGACCAACGGCGGTACCATCACAATGAGCACCAGGATGACCAGGTCGCTCGGGGACTACTACGACGGGATCTCTGCCACGACATCAATACTCGACGCCGGGAGCGTGAGGAAGATGAACGTCGCTGACGTGAAGACGAGCATCAACGCTTCGGCCTCCACCATGAGCGGTTCCATCGCCATAGTCAGAGTCGGAGCCCTCACCTGGATAAAGGAGTTCTAGCGTTTACCCATGAGCTGCAACAAGTCAACTGACCATCCGGTTTGAAGCCGATTGGTATAGAGAAGTACGACGGCAAGACCAACCTGGAGTCCTGGCTCACCATGTATACTTTGGCGATACGAGCAGCTGGAGGTAATCACAAGGCCATAGCTAACTACCTGCCAGTTGCCTTAGCTAACTCGGCAAGGACATGGCTGACAGGGCTTCCCAGGCGGTCAATTGGCTCCTAGGGGGAACTCTGTGAACGTTTCGTTGCGAACTTCCAGGGAACGTATAAGAGGCCATCTTCCGAGTACGATCTATATCAGTGCCACCAGAGGAAGAACGAGTCCCTCCGTGATTTCATCAAGCGTTTTTCCAAGAAAAGAAACTCAATACCTAAAATTAAGGACGAGGTCATCATCACCGCCTTCCACAAGGGAGTCGAAGACGCGCCGTTCATCACCAAGTTCACTCAGAAGCCACCCAACTCCGTCAAAGCTCTCTTCAAGATGGCCAATACATATGCTTATTCAGCCGATGCAGTGGCAGAGGCACTTGACGACAAGCCCCGATAGAAGGAACGACGGGAGACGGACGATGTAGCCCTATCCAAGCCTGGGAAATGCAAGCCAAAATCTGTGGACTTCATTACGGCAGTCGATCGCAACTGTCCTTGACCTCCTAGAACCGAAGATTATCAGAATGACAAGTGACATGCTCGAGGGCTCAAAAGCTCCAATGCAAGGATGACATCCCTACTCCCAACTTGTGCAATACTGAGCAGCTAAGTGGTTTTCTGATACATATTTCCTCCTTTATATAATATTCTCAACTAAATGGGCCAGGAGGCAACTTACTTCCCTATGGTTTGACTCGGATACGGCTTAGCGCCAGTCGGGATCGGATCTAGGGGGGATGAGATTGTCAATTCTCACTCAGCCTCGCCAATGCCGCACCCACTTACACCTAATAGGTGTACATGTTTTTTCTCTTAATGATTGCAAAAGTACTCGAGTAGCATAAATTTTGACCCGTGAAGTTTTGCTCCATGAAAGGCGAACTCAAGGCACCCAAAATATGTGTCTGGGAAAGAGCCATGAGCCGACTCCCGACACTCGGGGGCTATGACTAGTCGGGCAGAGTGTTTAAATGTAAGGGGTCAACTACTCGGGGAAATTAATATCAATAAGAGGAGGAACACATATTTACATCTATTGTAAAATACATAAATGTTCTTTGGGTGATTGTTTTCTTTATCAGATGCTACTCATCCGATATGTTTATAATGCAGGGCCAGTTCCGGATACGCGTAACAGGAACTCATGGCTACGAGCCTATCTTCTACACTCGGGGGCTGGACTAGTCTGCCATGATACACTTGGAGTGCGATGCTTTAAGAATCACTCAGAATGCTCCATGAGGGCTACTGACCGAGTACTTGCGCCAGTCGGGACACAGATGTCGCCTTTACCTTGGTACGCCCCATAGGGGCTAATAACCGACCTCCGCACTAGTCGGGGCTCGGTACCACACTGTTGGTAGGGTACGTCCCATGAGGGTCGCCAGCTGAATCCTATGCTAATGCGAGGTTCGGGTACCTTATTTGGCCATGACTCTGTTGGGTAGGGTACACCCCATGAGGGTCGCCAGCCGAATTCTATTCTAATGCGAGGTTCGGGTACCTTATTCGGCTACAATTTTGCCAGGTTGGGTATGCCCCAAGAGGGTCGCCAGCCGAATCCTGCGCTAGCACAGCGTTCAGGTACCTATTTGGCCAACACAGGGAAACAAACCATTACTAGAGTTTTCAGTCGGAGGTAGCACCAAACCCAGAACCTACGGAGGTGCTCATTATTTTTCAAGATTAGAAGACCCCAATCATTTGATTCCTACTGGAAGACAAACTTCCTAAAGATCACAACGAAGCCGAGTAAGTCAAGCGAAGGAGCAAAAGCTTTATCATAGTCGGAGAAGACCTATATCATCAAAGCGCATCCGGAGTTCTCATGCACTACGTCACACCTGAGAAGGGCAAGCAGATCCTGCAATCTATCCACTCGGGCATTTGTGGCACCATGCTGCATCTAGAACATAAGTCAAGAAAGGCTTGCAGACAAAGATTTCTCCTGGCGACTAGGCTACCACGCTAAGCACCTCGCCGCGCTTACGTCATGCAAGGGATGTCAATTTTCCCTTGGGCAAACTCAGCTACCACACACAAGAGTTGGCAGGCTATCGAATCGGGCCCGCCTAGGCTTGACCATGGTTAGGACATTCAAGAAGGTGCCAGGAGGCGTTTACACATCCGTTCATCCGCGGTGGCATCTTCATAAAGTGATTGATTCTAGTGATCTGTTGCTACCATAACTGTGGTGCCTGGCGAAAAACTTCATATTGAGTATAATCTACAGATCTGGAGTCCCCAATCGCATCATTATGGCAACGCACTCAGTTCATGAGCAACATATTCAAAGATTTCTCGACGATTTCGGCATCAAAATCTACTACGTTTGTGGCACACCCCCCAAAGCAATGGGCAGGTTGAGCAATGATCAAAAATCTCCGGATTTATAGGGCTGCGCTGGGATGTCAGTTTGTCGGCTTATTTAATAGCCAAGTTATGAGTTCTTAAATAGCATGCCCTTATTGGGCTCGCCCGCTCGTCACGTTAAAATCAGCATTGCAGGGCTATTTACTAGAATCGATTAAATAATCAATAACTTCATGCTAAGTCTACGCTGGGGTATACTTTCAGTATCTTGATTTTAAGTATTATTAGTAATATCCTTATAAGTTATCAATAACTGGTCTCCATAAAATGAGGATGCAGTATCTCTCAAGTACACCTCATCACACATTGGATTATTCTCTACTCTGATAACTCCTACATCCTTAAGCCCAAACCTTGAGCAAAATTCCAGTTAATATAGCTGAGGTCTATATTTCTAATGAAATATATTCGTCAGGATAAGACTTAAAAGGTTATAAGATTTACTTTATTGTTAATGTTTCAAAAGTCAAGCACAAAAGTCGGGCTACCTGTTAATATGTGTGGCCTATCAGTGCACATATCGTCATTCTATAAGCCCTTCAAGCCCTCGTTCAAGCTGACATGAACAGACTCAGGAGAAAAGCACGTGTATAAGAATACTCAGGCAGCAAACACTCAGAATCTCTCCCATGAGATGACATTCGGCTATCAATGAAACCGCAATATGAAGTTCAGCTACCTATGAGCCAGGGCCCCCGCGCTACCTCAAGAGGCAATACGGCCAACCTCCGTTTCAGAGGACCGCCCACAATTTGGAGGTAGAGTTTAGGACCCCTAATGCTCAGAACTTTGCAGGGACAGGAAAGGATATAATTCCCTCTTAACCAGTACCGAGAATAACCATCCGTGTATACGAGAACGAGAACACACTCTTGGAGCCTGACCTATTAGGCGCGTT